>BLKR01001428.1:0-189074 GCA_011170035.1 Teleogryllus occipitalis
TTAACTCACTTGACACGGCTCCCCCTCACCACCAGGTACACGACAAGACTACCTCCTTTCCAATGCGAAAAGATAGTGAAGCATTTGCAGTTTTTAAAAAAAACAGGGTGTTCAATTTATCTTAATACAAGATCTATTTTTAAAAAGAGATTTCATTAAACAAAAATCTCTAGCGTTCATATTGTTTTTCGACAATGTTATAAAGATCAGTCGGGGCTAATATTATACAGTAGAAAATTGGGGTTAATGTATTACACTTTAAGAGTTGTTATTTATTTATGTCAAAAATTAACAAGAAAATGACAAATGATAGGAAATATATTCTATTATAATGACCATATAGCAAACACTCAGAATGTAACAATATTTGGGAGGAAAAAAAATCAAAACTAAAATGCCTAATTTTTCCAGTCAAAAACTTTACCACCGTGATATAAATCTTTTGATGTTACTTCGTTATTTTTTATGACACGATATTTTTGAAAATAGGTTATCATTAAGAAAGAATTAATATTCTTTTCTGCGTTAAAATAATGCAATAATATTAATCGTGTCATGATATATACAACCTCAAATTTGTGGGGCTAATATGATACAACTTAAGAGGCTAATGTAATACAATACGGGTGTCGGGGCTATTTTGATACACTAAAAATTAACACGCAGAAAACTAGAAGGGATTTTTTTATGTTTAATATTACATCAAAGGCGATAAAATTCCGATTTGATGTTGATAAACTATCCAAGTGTTTATCTGAGAAAGAAAGACCAGGCGACAATTCATACAGATTTCCTCGTTCTCCTCCCTACCCAGTACATGGTGATTCACTTATGATTATCAATTGGTGGAAGCTTCTGCTGTTTCAGTGCAGTTACTGATTTTTCACTGGAATCACAAGGAACCAGGCCTACAATAGGAGCTAACACCATCCCTTCAACTCCAGATATCAACTGTTCTCATCCAGTACTTTTGAGATAATGCTGTTGGAAAAAAATTAAAAAAAACAGTAGCCCTCCAAAGAATAAGGAAGCGGTTAGACCCAATAGCAGCAATCATTACTAGTGAAGAGTGGATCATTACTAGGAAAGAGTGGAGTGTTTAATTTACATTAATTTAATATCTCTTTTTAAAAAGAGATTTCATGAAACAAAAATCTCTAGCGTTAATATTTGTTTTCGACAATGTTAATAGGTATTTGTTCGCAATTTTCGAAAATTCAGATCGTTCGCCCAAAATTGAACGTACGCCACTTTTAAACATCTTGTGCTTCGAGGAATAGATTTACAGAAAAATTGGAGCTCTTTTTGAGGAAATTATGTAAATATGATGGGGTTTGGTGTAAAGTACCTTCAAAATTAAAAGATTCGTTTCAAATTCGAAGATTCGTAATATTAGCCAGATCGTTCAAGGAATATCCATTTTGGTGAAAATCGTGTTTACTTTAGGCTCTAGAATTACTCACACGAAGACGGATTCACAAAGGTTTTTTGGAAAATCACTTTTTCGGGTTCAAAAAACAAGCGTTTTGACAGCCTTGTGTATAGAAAATAAAAGAACAATACCAACAATCCACTTTTTTCGAACTAGCTACTTACAAAACGTGTTTCCTGTGAAAATTTCGACACTTCCTCCTACAGCATTACGTAACTCTCTTTACACGTGGAGGTAAAAATATTCCAGCGTTACTGGGATTTGAACTCGGATCCCTGTAGTCTGTAGGTCTGGCTCGACCGCGCTGTGCTATCACAGATATTTCTCAACACGCTGTCCAAGCACACTTATTACGAAAAGAATAGTTACGTGATATTCATTGCACTTAGATTTTTTATTAGAGGAATGTTCTACATGTTTAAAAGGTATCAAATTCGCAATAAGAATACAAACGATTACAACCCACGCAACTACATAGCTCATTTTACTTAGAAATATTTTCAACCAGAAGCCGTGGTCTTTAGAACCCTCTGTGGAAGTCGTTGCCGGTCTTATCTTTCGGCGGCTATGGCCAAGGTTGAATTACGTCACAGATGAAAGTTGCGATAACGCTAGAGCTCAACACGGCGCTTGCAGACGTTCTGAAGCCAGAATCGCAATAGGGGCATATTTATACGTGATTCTTAAAGACATTAACACACTAAAATAAGTAGTGGCGCCTCAAAACACATACTTTATGTGATATTTATAATGGATACGAATGATTATAACTATACAATTAACCGCAAAATTGTTTCTACCCGCAAAAATTATTCTCCGTGGATGAGATTCGATCTTACGTGCCTAAGCTTCTCCAACAGTGCGCTTACCTGCTATACCACAGAAACTCTTATAACTTTTGTCTCTCACAAAGATGATTTTAAACTGTCATGTATCACAGAGTTGACTAAGAAAGAACGTGCGGCGTTTAGATGCTTGTGTTAACTACAGACGGACAGACAGACGCCAACATGAGATCTACACCATTTTCTTAAACGTTCTTGAGATTATGAAAAAACATTAATCAAAACCGATGACGCCGCTTTTGAGAAAATTTTGAAAATATCTCTGGGGCTTTATGTAAAGTACCTCCCAAAATTAAAATATCGGTTTCGAATTAATGGGACCGTGATATCAACAAGATCGATTGGGTATTATCAATTTTGGACAAAATCGGTTGAACAATTTACCCCCTAGCGTTGTTCGCAAACGAAAGACTGATAGACAAACGTTTTGCCGTCATTCAATTTTTCGGTAACAACGATCCACAAAACATGAATTCTGGCTACACAACGCGTTAAAGGATTTCCCCCTAAATTTAGCAAATAAATTAATTCACTTTTTAGTTACCAGGGTGGGACGGATTTTAAGCCGAAAATTCGCCGTATTTTGGTGCACGATTACAATACCTTTTCTTCTTACGACAGTAAGTTCGAGAAAGTAAAAATCAATAAAAACATATAATCCTTTTTTCCATTCCCATTTCCGTCTTCCTAAAGGCCTAATAAAATAGCCTGTCCAACATAAAATGTATTAACCCCTATGTTATTTTTCCTAGTTTACCAATCCCCGACTCAGTACAGGGGAGTGGAGGCAAAACTAGGAGAAGAAAAATCCCACACCACTAACACCTGGCTGTAGAGTCCCAACTGGGACAGGCAGCTGAAGAGAGCATCAACCTCAGAAGCGTCGGCAATGAGCGCAACAATGGATGCTGTGGGCAGCAACAATTGACGCTGCCAAAATTGGACACATATTTGCTCATCAATTCCTGTTAAAATTGTTTTGTTTTTCAGTTAGCATTGCTGTGATTAAATGTTCTTATAAGTCTTGTTTATGGACCACTAATTCGTGTTTCGAATACATAAAATTATTTTTGCCCGATCTCAAGATATTCTAAAATAATTCTTAAATATTATATTTTCTTTTAAATGATGACCTACAAGTACAACCAAACAAATCATAATTAGTCTCTTCATACTAATTAAGAAATTAAACAGTTATTGATGCCCCGGAAAGCAGTAAGCCCGCTAAAACATTTCATTTTCGCACCATTTAATTTTCCTTTTAAACATGTAGAACATTCCTCTAATAAAAAATCTAAGTGCAATGAATATCACGTAACTATTCTTTTCGTAATAAGTGTGCTTGGACAGCGTGTTGAGAAATATCTGTGATAGCACAGTGCGGTCGAGCCAGACCTACGGACTACAGGGATCCGAGTTCAAATCCCAGTAACGCTGGATTATTTTTACCTCCACGTGTAAAGAGAGTTACGTAATGCTGTAGGAGGAAGTGTCGAAATTTTCACAGAAAACACGTTTTGTAAGTAGCTAGTTCGAAAAAAGTGGATTGTTGGTATTGTTCTTTTATTTTCTATACACAAGGCTGTCAAAACGCTTGTTTTTTGAACCCGAAAAAGTGATTTTCCAAAAAACCTCTTTGTGAATCCGTCTTCGTGTGAGTAATTCTAGAGCCTAAAGTAAACACGATTTTCACCAAAATGGATATTCCTTGAACGATCTGGCTAATATTACGAATCTTCGAATTTGAAACGAATCTTTTAATTTTGAAGGTACTTTACACCAAACCCCATCATATTTACATAATTTCCTCAAAAAGAGCTCCAATTTTTCTGTAAATCTATTCCTCGAAGCACAAGATGTTTAAAAGTGGCGTACGTTCAATTTTGGGCGAACGATCTGAATTTTCGAAAATTGCGAACAAATACCTATTAACATTGTCGAAAACAAATATTAACGCTAGAGATTTTTGTTTCATGAAATCTCTTTTTAAAAAGAGATATTAAATTAATGTAAATTAAACACTCCACTCTTTCCTAGTAATGATCCACTCTTCACTAGTAATGATTGCTGCTATTGGGTCTAACCGCTTCCTTATTCTTTGGAGGGCTACTGTTTTTTAATTTTTTTTTCCAACAGTATTATCTCAAAAGTACTGGATGAGAACAGTTGATATCTGGAGTTGAAGGGATGGTGTTAGCTCCTATTGTAGGCCTGGTTCCTTGTGATTCCAGTGAAAAATCAGTAACTGCACTGAAACAGCAGAAGCTTCCGCCAATTGATAATCATAAGTGAATCACCATGTACTGGGTAGGGAGGAGAACGAGGAAATCTGTATGAATTGTCGCCTGGTCTTTCTTTCTCAGATAAACACTTGGATAGTTTATCAACATCAAATCCGAATTTTAACGCCTTTGATGTAATATTAAACATAAAAAAATCCCTTCCAGTTGTCTGCGTGTGAATTTTTAGTGTATCAAAATAGCCCCGACACCCGTATTACATTAGCCTCTTAAGTTGTATCATATTAGCCCCACAAATTTGAGGCTGTATATATCATGACACGATTAATATTATTGCATTATTTTAACGCAGAAAAGAATATTAATTCTTTCTTAATGATAACCTATTTTCAAAAATATCGTGTCATAAAAAATAACGAAGTAACATCAAAAGATTTATATCACGGTGGTAAAGTTTTTGACTGGAAAAATTAGGCATTTTAGTTTTGATTTTTTTCCTCCCAAATATTGTTACATTCTGAGTGTTTGCTATATGGTCATTATAATAGAATATATTTCCTATCATTTGTCATTTTCTCTTTAATTTTGGACATAAATAAATAGCAACTCTTAAAGTGTAATACATTAACCCCAATTTTCTACTGTATAATATTAGCCCCGACTGATCTTTATAACATTGTCGAAAAACAATATGAACGCTAGAGATTTTTGTTTAATGAAATCTCTTTTTAAAAATAGATCTTGTATTAAGATAAATTGAACACCCTGTTTTTTTTAAAAACTGCAAATGCTTCACTATCTTTTCGCATTGGAAAGGAGGTAGTCTTGTCGTGTACCTGGTGGTGAGGGGCAGCCGTGTCAAGTGAGTTAACTTTAAAGACCCGAGTTCGAATCCCGACGAGTAGAAAATATTTTCTGCTGCAGTAGGTCTTTTTTTTGTTTCTTTTTTGCAGGTTCACATAGTCCGTATTGAATATTGCATAGCAATTACGAATAATACGTGAAAATATATGCTGTTGAGGCAACACTTGTTTTGAACATAAAACACTTTCTAAATAGTATGTATAGTAAGATAAACTTTATTTAGGTGAGTAAACTTAGACCATTCACTTTGATTCTCTAAATTAAAACTTGACGTAACTGAGAACAGTGTCGTCATAAGAGTTATTATGATACATATATCCTTTATTTTTAAAATCTTAGGCCCCGAAACGCGCCTCAAATTAATTATTAATATAATAGCAATAGCTATTTATATATAATATAATTTCATAATTATTTCCAAAGAACCGGAACGCCGTTCCGTCGCGTACCAACAGAAATCAAGCCTTTTATATACAGGATATTCGGGGAAGAAACGTCGAATCTTCGAAAAATAGCTGTTAAGACAATTTTAAGCTTATTTTGTCTAATAAACTACACGCATATTCCAAATGGCTAAGCCGCAATAAACATTCAAAAGTTGGTTTGGATATATGTTTTCTAGGCAACTATTTGCGTTGTAGAAGCATATAAACACTTCATTAATATCTAAATTGTTTATGATTAACAAAATAAATGAATACATTTGATCAGAAAGAAAAATTAACCTAGAAATAAAAAAGCACCCAATTTTCACAGTTCGACTGCTTTTTTATTCCTCGGTTAATTTTTTTCTGAACTTATATATTAATTTATATTGTTAATAATAAACATGTTACATGTTTCTGGTCTGTTTACATGATTCTAGAATGCAAAGTTTTGCGTAGAAATCATATTTTCAAACCAAAATTTGCGTGTTTATTGCAGCTCAGCCATTCAAAATATCTATGTAGTTTATTAGACAAAGTATGATTAAAATTGTTTAAACAGCTTTTTTCAAACTTTCGACGTTTCCTTCCCCGATACTCTGTATATCCATGCTTCTTTAAAACCAAAAACAATAATTTGCGTACTGAAAACTAATTAATTAAACCCATGGCAGTAGAACTGTTAACACAAGTACTGTCACACATCTTTCGCAGGATAAGGAGTAAAATTTAAAGAAAAATTATAGTTCACATGAATTTTGACAACTCTCGTCTTACTTTCAATGATATTCAAATGGTAACATTATATTACAATATTCAATTGGTTAACAATTTCGGCTAAAGAGTCTTGTTTGATAATTCTCCAATTTCGTATTGTAATAAGATATCTTATGTTACTCATGTCGTAAATAACTATTTGACAACTATTATGTTTAGTGTATGTGTCTAGCAGGTTTTGTATTATTCTGAGAAACTGGATCATACGAATCACGTTTACTACGTTATTCACACAGGAGCACATGAATCTCAAAAAAGTATTTAATAATTAAATCCTTGCTGATGAATCAACATTTTATTGATGATTTCATTTTTGAAAATTTTCATTAGTTTGGATGTTTAAATATAGGTATCACATGTAATTACATGTCTGTTAAACACGATAGCATTATATGAAGCAAGAAACATTGTTTTTCGTTTGATCATTCAACTTCATAAATCACTCAAAATTACTTTAATTTTCTCTGCTTATCAGTTTTTTAATCTCAGATCTTCGATGAAGACATGAATCAAATAACATCGTAGATATTTGAGTGTTTTAAAAATAATAACGTGAATAAATGCTTATATTTATTGAATTGGTTTTATAATAACCTGTAAAAACATGGGTTTTCTGTTGGTTTTGGGGACGTTGAAAACATTCAAATAGTAAAGGCAATGTTAAGCTGGTGACCTTTAACATTGTTTATTTGATATTTTTCTTAGGGATAGTTTATAATGGTTAAACGTTTTCAAAGAGTGCACATTAGATACCTCGAATGGCCCGTTTCCGTTTAATAAACCGCTACGTTCTCCCTGTACAGATGGTCGTGCAAAATTCAAGGTTTTGATAGATTCGTAGAATGGCGGCCAACAAACCACCTTCGAACTCTGACGATACTGAAATGTAGTCTGTGTTGGGAAGGTCATATCACTTGACCACCAAGTTCGTTCTATGTATTTTCACTGGGAAATGCTAGTGCATTGATATTTACTAAACTGTAAACAAACGCTAAATCTCTTTGAATTGTTATAACATCTGTTTTGCTTTCTTTTAGTAATATCAACTCGTTTTACCAAATACGTGAGTTTGTTATATTTTTACACGCTACAATTATTTAATTTTACAAGTATTTATTTTCAAGCATTTAGGAATTCATGAAATTTCATTGAAACGTTCGCCAATCTAAAAACCTTTTAAATGTATATTAAATATATTAATGTTGTTTAAAAATATGTATTAACAATGCGTAGATTTAGCACATAAAGCTCTGATTTGAATATTATACAATGAAATCATCAAATTAACAGTTTTAGATAGGAATGATAAATTGAATTGAAAATATTAACTTAAAGTTTATATACGTTTATTTAGAAATTTCTATACTTGTGTAAATATTGTGATGTGTGATTCTACTCATGTGATCTTTCAAAACACAAAATTGAATATTTCTGTATTTGAAAACCTTAACACTACCTTCATCCAATCCAGTGCAGTTTATAGCAAACAGCTAAGCAATATGTTTCCCTATTTTTTAATGGTAATTGTTAAACAAGAGGAACAAATAGTTTCTGACTCTCGGTGTTAACAGGGGACTTAAAAAAATTAATAATAGAGTTATTCGGTTGCTCAACATCCCTTTGATAGAAAAACAGAAACAATTGTTTGGGCGTAATGCACCTTGAAAAATATTTTTTTATGATCAATTTCTTTCCTATTTGATAAATATATCGACTTGCAAATTGTAGGACTTAAAAGAGAATATAAAAGCCAAATAAAAGTTATGCTCATACTCGCCGTAAAAATACGAATTTAGCATAATTAAATTGGCCACAGAATTTGTTTACAAGCAAGTGCATTTTAAGCGTATGTGGCAGGCAAAAGCGCGGCATTGGAGAACTGTTTTTTCAGTATGCCCATTCCACGCTATTCTGCTAGCGCGAATGAATTAAGCGCAAACAAATGGGGTCTACTAAGATGTTAATTTCTTATAAACAATTACATATATCTCGAGAACGAGATATAATAGCACCGAACGGATTCCGGAATTTTGCATCACATTTAAACGCCATTCAGATTAGACAATAAAAAATTTGCAACAATTGCAAATTTATAAACAATTTCCAAATTTTGCAAATCTAAAGTGGGGAGAGTCTCCCGATGTCCCAGAACCAAAAACAGCGAATTAACAATTTTGCAACAATTTATAATTTTATAAACAAATTCGAAATATGTGTTAGAACGGCCGGGAAGGCTCCGCAAATTGCGCCTGAAATGAATATCTCAAAATAGCAGTTTGTCAGGAGTTACAAATCGATTACTAAAAGTTAGAATAATTGTTGCTAAAATGATAAATATTTACTGGTTTATAGACAATCATTCTGGACGGAAAACCCCGCTTAGAAATATTTTTTTCGTCGTGGCGTACGCGCAGGCAAACTATCTCCTTCGGCAGGGAAATATGACGATATTTCCGTCTAGTACGTAAACGAACTAGCCCCCTCCCCCTGAGACAGCGTTCTTTCTGCCCTTTGGGATGTTGCACCAATCACAGACAACTGTGGTTCTACCTGCTAGCGATTGGTCAACGCGTCCCTCCCCCTGCCCTCCCCCAGGCCGAGGGGTGTCCAAGTTTGTCGGCGCAGTGTGGAAGATAGAATTTTGAACGACATTTTTCCTGAGGGAGAGGGTACCTTAAACAACGATCTCAGAGAGTTGAAATACCTTACTGGAATGATGGAACATTACGTACGCAACTTTCTCACTCTTTGCCCATTCCATGTGGAGTTCCTCAAGGATCGATTTTAGGCCCTATTCTGTTCCTACTTTACGTAAACGATATGCCCTCGGCGATTCGAAACGGAAGAACGGTTCTCTTTGCGGATGATACGAACATCCTTTGCAATAAAGAAGCCGTAAATAGTACAATATCAGATGTTTCAAATTGGTTCCGAAATAACAAATTAATAGTAAACGAAAAGAAAACGGTTTTAATGCAGTTTTCCATATCAAATAAACAATTCGGTGCTCCATTGAAAATGAACGGTGTACCATTGACTGATGTTAAGGCAACAAAATTTTTAGGTCTCTCCATTCAGTCAAACCTTAAATGGAATGTCCATTTAAATGAATTGAACACAAAATTAAGTTCATTATGCTACGCGTTCAGAATTCTTGCAAATTCAGTCAGCCTTCATTCTGCTCGTTGTGTATACTTCGCGAATGTTCATTCCCGCCTGAGATATGGCATAATATTCTGGGGAAATACATCTTATAGCTCCCAGACTTTAGATTACAAAAACGAATTGTACGAATAATAACCAAATCCCACCCACGTGATTCATGTAAGCCTCTCTTCATTAATCTAGGAATTCTACCATTACCGTGTCTTTTTATTTACGAATCAGTGGTTTTGTAAAAAATGACTTGCTTAAGGGCGGGAATATATTTTCAGAAAATGCCAAAGTCTATTACTATAACACTCGACGTAGAAATCATATTCATCAGGTGACAGTATCAACAGCTCATTACAAAAAATTCACATACAATACATGTACATTATTTTACAACACTTTGCCAGATGACATTAAACGATTAAATTCAATAGAAAAGTTTAAATCACAAGTGAAATCGTTTCTGCTGCATAACTGTTTCTATACAATTAGAAACTATACTGAGCATCACAAGAAAAGTAACATTAATTTTAACAATGATACATAATGCATTAATTACCATTTGGACTGTATAAATGAATATAAACAACCTGTAACAACTATTGTAACACAGCTTCCGGGTCAATGACCCCCATCTCGATCAGGTTTTCGTCCAGTTTCCCTGATCCATTGAGCAAATGCTGAGATGGCCCCTTGTTTTTCTTCTGGACATAAATGTAACTTCATTTTCTGTGCACGTCTTCTAGAATTCAGTGGGAAATACAATTATTCAAATTATCGTTTCCATGTTGTCGCGGCAGGAAGTAATAAGAGCCAAAATTTATTGCTTATTTATGTTTGAAAATAGATTTTATTACATGGGAGTTTTTTTTGTTGTTTTTTTTTCTCCCTTTCAAAATTCAAAATTTATTGCTTATTTACCCTTGAAAATAGATTTTTTTACATGGGAGTTTTTTTGTTATTTTTCTCCCTTTCAAAATTCAAAATTTATTGCTTGTTTATCCTTGAAAATAGATTTTATTACACGGGAGTTTTTTTTTTCTCCCTTTCAAAAATTCAAAATTTAAGTAGTATATGACTTAGTGTAGGGATCACAGAATTTTGAAAATGTGCACACAATTCACTTTTCCCCATAGCACGTCATACGCAGTTTCTAACTGTTTTTTTTGACGTAAAATAAATAAATAAATAAACTACCATGCGTGCTAAGTTGCAGTTCTGTTCTTTCTTGTAAAGCGCTTACTTCGCTGTATGAGAAAATAAAATAAATTTTAAAAAAATATTATAAACAGACTCTTAATGAACCGATTTCTTTCTCCGTGACAGGTACTCCGTGACCAGTTTCGCGAATCGAGAGCGTTGGTCTTCCCCCTTCATGATCTACCATTCCTTAATGTCTTCATGACCCACAGAATGTCATGTACGAAGTACAACTCGTAGATGTAACTCGCTGCATAAAGTTACAGTGATTTACCTTCCGAATTTTGCACGATTTTTTTTCGAGTACGTGCCTTGAACTAAATAATCGTTGGAATTAGTTACATAAATAGGTTTATAATAAAGAGGTACAGATATTGTTTGTATTATTAAAATATATTCTTTGGTTGCGCTCCACAGGTTTTCTTAGACCTGCTCCTCGTACCTGGGCGTAGTCCGCCCCTGCTGTTTAATGTCTGCATGAACCCCGGAATTTCATATTGGCCCGTGCGCGCCCGCTTTAATAAAGCCTCATTACTTGCTCGTCCTCGCTGCTCCTGGCGGCGCCTTCCAGAGTCCATCAGGCGGCCTCCTTGAACTTCCCCGCGCCCCGCCCCCCGACACCGTCTCCCGCCCCCCGACGCCATCCCCCACGCCGTCCTCCGCCTCCCAGCCCCCGCCCCCCGCCTCCCTGCCCCCGCCTCCCCCCGCCTCCCCTCGCCTCCCCGCCCCGCCTCCCCGCCCCCGCCTGCCCGCCTCCCCGCCCCACGTCCTTCTGTCGCCCACGCTCAAGCGGCAACCACTCGCTCCGGCCCTTTGCCCTCACACGACGCTCCCAGGCCCTCAGGCCCAAGGGTTAGTAGACGTGAGGCTTAGAAATGCTAGGAGAGTCTGATTTATTATTGACAAACGCGAACACCTTATAGAGATGTTGATGAATGAAGAGTGATTGTGTCAGTCAATGTGGAGTTTATTGTCGGTCAGTATTTTTATTTCAGTATAATTATTGTCAATATAACAGTATTAAATTTATAGGGTCACCATTCATCAATTCCGAAATATATTATTCCGAATTGTGATAATCTGTATTAAAATAAGGCATAACGACACCAAAGAGGATTATACAATTATAGACAATCATTTTCAACCATAATAATGCTAGAAGTATTTTTAGTTTTGAAAAAATAATTCTTCAAATATTTAATGATATTTCATCGAAAATGAGACTCCTGTGATTGTTTTAAGAGTCTTTTACGTTGAGGACAACGTTTAAATAAAAAAATGGATCTTTTTTGAGAAAAGTTTAAAAATGTTGAGGATTCATATAAAGTGCTCCCAAATATCAAAATATCTGCTTCACTCTCGTAGGACCTCGAGTTCGTTTAGATCGATGAAGAAATGTCAATTTTAAACAAAATCATCTGAACGATGTAGGAGCTGGCATTGACCACAGACGGAGGGAAGGACAGGCAGAGACAGACGGACAGACAGACAGACAGACAGACATTTTGCCGTCAATCAATTTTACTTTCTCGCATATACTAACGTAAGAAGAGGAAGTATTGTAATCGTGGGCCGGAAAACGGCAAATTTTCGACACAAAAACTCTTTTTGCCGAGCCCTGGTAACGACAGAGTGGATAAATATAGAAGAAAATCCTCTAATACGTCCTGTCGTCAGAATTCAGGTTTTGTGTGTCCTTCATACCAAAAAAATCGATTGACGGCATAACATCCGTCCGTCTATGCACAACGCAACAATGCTTGTTTTTGGAAGATTAAAAATAATAAAACTACAAAATTGAAGATATTTTTGCCTCAGACAAAGCCTGTTGTACAGAATTAGCTTTTTAAAAAGGTTATGTACATTTTTTTATTAAAAAAACAGTACTTTTTTACTTACAGTAATATCTGCTTGAAAATAACGGAATATATACAGGTTTCACACCCACTGCGGGCCACGAGAAAAAATGAATGGACCATATGAAAAATAATTAATTTAATTTTAATTATAACCTACTCTTGAAAATGTCAAAATTAATTCTATTTTACTTTTTCGCTTTTTTAATTTTTACTCCATTGGTATTCTCAAAGTATTGATTTAATTCTTTTTAAGCAATCCGCAAATCTTAATCGAAATTTCCGCAACAATGCCGCATCGATATTTGAGAAGCTCTTTGTTAAACGCCGAGATGGTGGCGGTGATACGATAAAACTGTTTTATTTAGTCGATCTGGTGTTTCCAAATAAACATTTCAGAAATGATTCGAAACCTATTTTATGATCTATATTTCTTGTCGCGCTTTTCTCTCGTGCCATAAGAGAACCAGTGCTGTTTTTATCATCATTTGCACAGCATAACTCCTAGGCCGAGAGCCAGTACTTCCGTTTTCGAGGAATTTCCCATCAGTTTATTTTTATAAATTACTCCTCTGAATGCCCGGTGAGATATGTTAAATACCATTTAATATTATCTGTTTCCTTAAAAAATTTACTGCGTATTCAATAAAAGAAAAAGGTACATTAACCACATAACTTCTTCAATAACATAAAAAACTATGCCCACGAAAATTTTCCATAAGAACCTGTACTAATTTAAACTTCTTTTATTAAAAAATTAGGCCAAATTGTTTCTTATCGTCTTGAAGAACAGAAACTTTACTCTCGTTTCAGATATTTATTGGGGGTAAGATAGTACCAACATACTATCTTAAATTTTATTTTTCTGTGCTTCTTTTGAGGCGGTGTCAATGTATAAAAAGGCGGTAATAAATTAACTTAACCCTAGGAAGACCGACGCCGCCAGTTTGACGGCTACAACTTATTTAAATAATGTTATCATTATTAAAATGAACAGAAGGTTATTGTAATTACTTGACTTTAAATACATTTGTGATGTAAAGTGTGAGAGAATTTCGAAAATACGACGAAATTACTACGACAGGTAACTCACGAGTGAGCAGTCACAATTTTCGTAATTATTTTTAATTCAGTTGCATATATTCTAACTACTGTATTGATATTATTAGCCAAGCTAATATACAACGTTTTTAAAAACGTTGCGCTGGCAACAGTGCGTTGCTCGCTTCGTGGTTGACTTGGACGATTTGAAATAATATCTGAGGTGTTAGTACCGCAGAAAATACGATATTGCAATATTACGTAGCTGTTTCTAATAACGCGAGAAAATGTGTTGTTGTATCAGCAGTAGTTTCAATATCAAGGACCCACGAAAGGTGGATTCTGACCACACGAGTATGATGAAAAAATTTACTATATATTGTACAACACATAACGAGATTTATCCACTTTTTCGTTACCGGAGCCCGACAATACAAGTTTTTACTATCGAAAATTCGCCGATTTTTGCCGCAGAATTACTATACTCTCCCTTTATTACGTAAAGGTAGTAAGGCAAGAAAATAAACCCAAACGTGAAGCACATACCATAAGCGACTTGCATCTTGAAAATACTCGTGAATCATATTCATTTGCACGTAGCCCTTGACACCAGAATTTTTCAATTCAGTTCTTTGGTGTAGGCCCAATAAATGAATGTGTACTAAGATACTATTTGCTACTGCTAACGATTTGGCTCGATATAAACCAATATTCAAGGCTTT
The DNA here is from genome assembly GCA_011170035.1 of Teleogryllus occipitalis. NCBI lineage: Eukaryota > Metazoa > Arthropoda > Insecta > Orthoptera > Gryllidae > Teleogryllus > Teleogryllus occipitalis. Next base: position 14,556 of record BLKR01001428.1, read on the forward strand.
AATAACAAAACGCTTCGGTGTGTGAACATGTGCTACATGCATGGATTTGAATATCTATGAAGAATTGCACCATGTGAAATTTGTTCCAACGAAACGAGTTTGGCTGCTTCACAAGGGCTAGTCCAACGCCTGTGAAGTGTCCTAAACCCTACCCCTATCCTTATTCCTTCCCAATTCTGGCGGCTGGGTAGTGATGCAGGAGCGCGTGGTGGGAGGCGTGTTCGCGGAGATGCTATCTGGCGGTCCAGTTGACAACAGCCTGCGACGAAACATGACGGACAGAAATATATAAATATATACAGTAACGGAGGATTACTCCAGATTATGCATAGAAGTAACGGAGGATTACTCCACTAGCGCTCGACACTCAAGAAGGGGTTAGGAGACGCGTTGGGTCATGAGTTGACGCAGCAAATGTAAAAAAAAAAGTATTTTTTACGTTTGCCGCGTTTTGCTACTGTGATGACTGAAAGATCGGAGCAACGAATTAACATTAAATTTTGCTTCAAACTGAAAAGAGTTCTGTAGAGATCATCCAAATGATGAATACCATATTTGGGAACGAGTTTATCACCAAAACTGAAAAAAGTGTGGTATAAGCGCTTCAGAGATGGCCGTACATCTGTTGATAGTAACCCACGTTCTGAGCAGTGGTCGACGACAAAAACATCGGATAATATCAAACGTGTGCGTCTTGCAATCAATGAAGATCGTTGATTGACTTTGCAATTGAATGTAATCTTGGGATACCAAAAACTAGTGATTGAATCATTTTACCTGAAAATTTGGAAATGGTTTGCGTGTGTGCGAAATTCATTCCGAAATTGCTAACTGTGGAGCAGAAAAATCTAAGCATTGAAATCGCTCAGGAAAATTTGGAAATGGTCAATAATGATGAAATTCTGCTTAAGATTATAACTGGTGAAGAATCGTGGGTTTATGAGTTTATGGTTATAATCCCCAAACAAAACCATAGTCTGTGCAGTAGAAGCTGCCGTCAGAACCCGACCGAAAAAATTGCAGCACAGTTTCAGTAATGTCAATTTGTTGCTGATTTTTTTTTATTAAGAAGGTGTTGTGTACCACAGATATGCTCCTAGAGGTCAGACGTTCAACAAAGAATATTATCTTGCAGATATGAAAAGATTACGTGCCGCAATTCAAAGGAAACGGGATCAGCGTTATTCAAGCGGTGACTGCCTCCTTCTACGCGCCAGCGCAAGCATCGAAACTCGTGGGGCACTTTTTGACAAAGCACAAGGTCGTACAGCTCGGCCAACCTCCGTACAGTCCTTACATAGTTCCCTGCGACTTTTGGCTGTTCCCAAGATTAAAAATACTGCTGAAAGAACAATTTATTGGAAGACAAAGAAGCAATCGAAACTAATACAACGAACGCAATAAAGGCAATACAAAAAAAAAAAGTGTTCCACGATTGCTTCCAAAAGTGGAAAGACCATTGGGAGCGTGTTCTTCAATGAAATGGGGACAACTTCAAAGGATGCTACCAACCCAATGACGCAGAATAATAGTAGCTGGGAAATATGGACGAAGGTCGGATACTTTTGGAACATACCTCGTATGTATAGACCTTAATAAATACGGAAGATTTCAATTACATTTTCAGAAACTCATTCTACGCTGTGTTCGCAGTGAATAGTGATTCGTGATTATATTAATATTTATGTGACTGTATGGTTCCATAATTTGTAGATATCCCTCATTACGTAAGTTTTCGAAAACCAATACCAAACGCCATTTTTGAAATAGCATGCAGTATTTGAAACAAAATTTTTGGGGTTTTCGATTTTTCGTATTGGTCTTTCCTGCCGTAACTTTTCTACAGCTCTTTCTTTCGTGAGATGTAATCACAAGGGTTCAATTAATTTCTATTATTTAAAATATTTATATTTTGCCAACTTTACTGTCCATTTATGTTATATTTTGCCAACTTTACTGTCTTCTGTTCTTGTAAACATTATGTATATAATTATGTATGATATTGTAATGAAATTGTATATAATTATATTCATCAAGATGTCTCTGTTTGTAGAGAGAAAGTTGGCGACAAACATAGTAGTAAAGTAGTTTTCACTGGCAGCAAATCTAAGAACCATCCACATCATACTCCTATTGTGCAACGCAGCTGGTCCGTGAGCATCGTGTCCTCCACGTGGAGGTGCGGAGAGGTGGTTCGCCCCGCGAGCCGAAGACGAAGGAAGCGGCGGGTGGCGGGGGGGGGGGGCACGCGCGCAGAGATTAATGGAGGCAGAGCGCGTGCCTCCCAGATTGACGCCGCCCCCGCCGCCTCCGCCAGCTCCCACGCACACTGGGCGCGCAATGACTCGCGTCGCGCGAAAGCAAACTTCGCGTGAATGCCTTGCCATGGGTCCAATCGAGGAGAAATGGAGATATAAAAATAAATATAAGGATTCGTTAAAGCTCTCTGAAAACTTTTGCACTTCAGTTACTCGATAATTCCAAGTACTTGTTATATCTTGTACAATTCGTTCGCTCTCAGCTGTTCACTTGAAATTGGCAAACTCAAATCTCATTATCTCAAAGGTTTTGAAGACTAATTTTTTTTTCTTTTGCCTTTCATATACGAGATAGTACTTTTCTTCTGGACATCCCGTTTTTAATAACTACTTATAAGGTTGGTGATTGCTTTCAACGTCTATTTTATGATGAGCTGTTTCAGTTGTTATGGTAATATATGGCAGTATGTGCTTTAATTCACAGATGAAATTCGTTAGAAAATTTTCCTCCATATGCATCCTCATTTATATGATATATGGGAGTGCCATTTTCCTTTAGTAAACTTTACATTTTAATTATAAGAATTTAAATAGTGTAAAACACAACTGGGTTGCTTCATTCCGTATTAATTATATAAATTTTGATCAAATGAATGTTACATACCAACTTCACATACTTTTACATAATATTTTATACATTTTATTAAATATGTTGAGTTAGCACTATATTCGCCCCAAGCATCAAACTACTTTTTTCCGGATTGCTGGTACCGAATCCCGAATAAAATTACAACGAACAAAATGTTCTGTAAACAATGTTGTCACTCTTCCAACACTGGCATTCGTGGGCGAAGAATTTTTAGTAATGTGTAAATCTCGTTGTTTTCTTAAAAAAGAAGTATTATTCCACACTATTCTACCCCCAAATTTTGGTAGTCCAATTTGGCGTTCGCAGGCGCGCTTTCGGCCCATTTCGCCTCAGCATGTGGCCCGCGCCGCCGTGTCGCCTTGTGTCGCTGCCGCGGGCTGTGTCGCCCCTTTAGCCCGCCTCCGCCTCCGCCTCTCCCCTTCGCCGTCGCAGGAGCAGCGTCTATACGTGCCCTCGCCCTCCACTCCACGCCCACTTGGCAAAGGGTTTTCGTAATAATGTACTGTTGTATCGACTTAACGAAGCGAAACAGAGGAATGAAGACCCATTCTTAAGGGCCGACATCCGTTAAGAACTTTAGCAGTTTGCGTCCCTTACGAACAAAAGTAACAAATAAGATACAGCTAAATATGGCAATTGAACTCGTATTTTAAGAAATTGCAGTTCTTATTTTTATGATTTTTACCTGTAAGGAGCTGGTATTCCAGGAAGTTTTGAACGACACACGGTCATTATCACAAACGAGGAGTATCGTTGGTTATCTATAAAGCCCGCAAGTTTATGAAAAATCATATTTTTAATTGTGAGCGTTATAAAATGCTAATTATGAAATGTCAACAAAATACAATCAAATGAACTGAAATTAGTTGATTTTGTATAGCATATTAGAGCGTAAGTAATGCATTTTGTGTTAATGAATCATATTTCCATTATATTTCAGTTATTATTCATATTTTACTACTTTTTTATTCTTAATGTGGCATATTCCTCTTGGAATTTCAATTAATATGCATATTTGTCTCCTGAAACTGAAAAGTGTACTTCACAAATGTGAATGCGAATGCTATTCATGTGAAATCGTGGAAATGCATTTCGTTCATTGCAGCAGTATTTGGCTCAACCTCGTTTAGATGATATGATGCTGGTACCAGAAATGATTTGTCCGATAATGAATGATGTTTTAATTTATCTTTGATAAAGAATTTGTGGCTTTCGAATTGATACTTCGACGATGATACAGGCGAAATCATTATATTATTCTATAAAAATTAACGCTGGAATACTCAGTAAAGACAAAGATGCAAAATTAATTGTTAAAATTTAAAAAATTGTAGTTGTTTATGAATACATAAAACTGTTCATTGTTAGAGCATATAACATTAGTTCTGGTGTATATTTTACAAATGGTAGAGCATATTTTCATGCATATTTCTCCGTTTGATACAGCATTAACTTCTGAGCCTTATAAATCTCGTGTAGAGCCTCCGTTTACAAATTTCAAGCACGCCCGTTATTTTCTCTATATTGGCCTAAAGCCTAAGAACTAGTATCGTTCATCGTGGACCAGTAAATCCTCCCTCGAACACGGACTTGAAGACCTTCCAAAACGTTGGGGACGGGGAGCTCAGGATGGGTGCGAGGGCAAAATGGAGGATGCATCGAGTGAGCGTGACCAGGTTCAGCGCTTAACGGCTGCTTGTCCAGTCCGCTCGAGGGCAGGAAAGGGCGGGGGGGGGGCGCTGCTCGGCTTTCCTGAAAGAAGGCAGACTGAGTAGGGGCAACTCAAACACCCTCATCGATTTTAACTATCTTCTATCCTGTATATTTTCTTTTCTTCCGAAAATAATTTTTCTTGCGAAAATCGTTCCTATTATACATGCAATAATTTGTTTTATTAACGAACATCTCACGAGGCTAAAGACAAACATTCTCTACGTGTAAAACTCTGGTGAGATAAAAGCTTTCCGCGTTGGACATATTATTTAATGTTATAAAACTAAAGAAATAAACATGAGACAAGAAATAATAAAAACATAACTGATGGAAAAGCAAGATGTGTGTATAAATTTTTTAGTACAAACGGATCAATCAAGGAAGAAAGTACCTATATTTTCTTTTAAATTTATTATTTGAATTTAAATTTATTATTTGAACCAATTAGTTTCCGGTAAATTTATAATCGGTTAACGAATATTTCAGATAGCGAACGTGAAAGATTTTGTTCGTTATCGTAATACTGTTCTGTTACATCGACATAACACAACAAAAGAAACGAAAAGCCAATCTTAAAAGGTGACATTCGTGAAGGATTTAACAGTCCGACATGAGTTAAAAAAATAGAAGCAAATGACTTGTAGCTAAAGATAGTGTACGATGCGGATGACGTCTGTGTTTGCAAACTACAAATGCGTCTTCTATTTGCTGTATCTCGTCAAAAAAGCAACAAAAATGAAATTCAAAATTATCGGCAATTTCTCTTTTCTCAGTTTGTTTTTTTTCAAAAATATTAGGAACTTTCTTACGTAAGAATGAAAACCTTTCTCTGCAAACACGACCCGTTTTCAGATTGCCAACATGGATTTCCAAAATCAAAATCTACGGAGATAGCAACATTTTCTTTTCTTAAAGATATTGTCTCATCATTGGATCAACATGAAGCAATTATTGAAATATTTTTAGACTTTTCAAAAGCTTTTGACGTCACTATTTTACTATCAAAATTAGCGTCGTATCCGTGGTATTACTCTAGACTGGTTATGTTTGTACCTTAAACAACGATCTCAGAGAGTAAAAATACCTTACCAGAACGATGGAACGTCATGTACACATCTTTCCGATTTTTTGGCAATTGCACTTGGAGTCCCGCTGGAATTTTAGGCCCTATTCTCCTCCCACTATACGTCAATGAATGCCCTCGAACGAATGCGATTCGAAACGGAAGAACGAATCTCTTTGCGGATGATATGAATATTTATTGCAATAAAGAAACCATAAATAGTACAGTATCGTGTTTCAAATTGGTGCCTTAATAACAAATTAATAATAAATAAAAGAAAACTGTTTTATTGCAGTTTCCTATTTCAAATAAACAATTCTGTACTCCATTGAAAATGAACGGTATGCCATTGACTGCTGTTAATGTAACAACATGTTTAAGTATCTCTATTCATTCAAACTTTAAATGATCAATTTAAATGAGTTGAACACAAAATTATGTTCATTATGCTACGCTTTCAGAATTCTTTGAAATTCAATCAGCCTTCATTCTGCTCGTGTATATCTCGTGAATATTTATTCCCGCCTAAGACATGGCATACTATTCTGGAAAAATACATCTTATAGCTCCAAGATTTTTATTTCTTTATTTATTTCTTTATTTATTTATTTTACGTCAAAAAAAAGTTGAAACTGCGTATGACGTGCTATGGGGAGAAGTGAATTCTGTTCACATTTTCAAAATTCTGTGATCCCTACACTGAGTCATATACTACATAAATTTTGAAAATTTAAAAAAAAGCTCTCATGTAATAAAATCTATTTTCAAGGATAAATAAGCAATACATTTTGGGCTCTTATCCATGATGTCGTTCGTCAAGGAATAATACTTCCTGCCGCAACAACATGGAAACGATAATTTGAATAAGTATATTTCCCAATGAATTCTAGAAGACGTGCACAGATAATGAAGTTACATTTATTAGTTTTATATTACAAAAAGGAACGTACGAATAATATTCACATCCCACTCACGTGATCCTTGTAATCCGCTCCTTATTAATCTAGGAATTTTTCCATTACCTTGCCTGTTGATTCACGAATCAGTGTTTTTTGTCAAAAATGACTTGCTTAAGGGCAGGAATATATTTTCAGGAAACGCCGATGTCTCTTAATATATCACTTGACGTAGAAATCATTTTCATTAGGGGACATTAGTATCAACAGCTCACTACAAAAAAATTCACGTACAATACATGTACATTATTTTACAACACTTTGCCAGATGATGACGTAAATACTATTAAATTCGATAAAAATTCGATACAAAATTTGAAGTCCAAAGTAAAATATTTTTTGCTGCACAACTGTTTCTATACAATTAGAGACTATGCCGAGCATTAAAAAGGAAAGTAATATTAATTTTAACAATATTTAATGTATTATTTACCAATTGGACGGTATAATTCTAAAGAACCTGAAACAACTATTGTACCTCAGCTTCAGGCTCAGTCTCCCCCATCTCGATCAGGTTTTTTCGGCCAGTTTCCCTGATCCTTTATGCAAATGCTGAGAAGGCCCTTTATTTTGATTCTGGACATAAATGTAGCTTTATTATCTGTGCACGCTCTCTGGAATTCAGTGAGAAATACAGTTATTATTATTAAATAATCGTTCTCCATTAATTATTCCTCGGCTTGACGGGAAGAACATGATGATAGAGTCCAAATCTGTAATTGATTTACCCTTGAAAATTGATTTTATTACATCGGACCGATAATGAAAATATGAATATACTATTTGTTCCGAAAGAAAAATTAACCGAGAAATAAAAAAGTAGTCGAATTTGGTAAATTGGGGGCTTTTTTATTTCTGGGTTAATTTTTCTTTCGTAACAAATGTATTCATTTCTTTCGTAAATAATGAATAATTTACATGTTTTGGGAGTGTTTAAATGCTTCCTAGTGAATTTTGCCTAGAAAGCATTTTTTTAAAATCAACTTTTGAGTGCTTATTACCGCTTAACCATTCTGATGTTTTCTTTGATGTTTCTTTCCCGGGCACGTTATATATTAATGACGTTAATAAGCAATCTCGCAAGGTTTCATCATGCAATGTATCGTCTGTGGCCGCCGAGGGAAGTTGGTGGCTCCCCCCAGAGGGCCGTTGGAGGCGATTGCGCCTCTTGGTGCCACCTGGTGCGCCCTCTCCCTGCTCGCACCCCGCGACGGGTGGGGGTGGGAGGGGCACTGAAAACCCCACCTGACCCTCTTGCGTTCCTCTTGCTCTATTTCCTCATTTTCACAACTCCTCCTTCATATCCGCATCTCGTATCTCTCCACCTTTTCGTATTAAACTTATTCAACATTGTACTTTCTACACTCTCTCCTCTCCAACGTTTCCTATTCAATTCTCCTCCTGTCTCGTATCTTAGTTGGTCTCCTCACCATTTCTTGCTCTCCGCTTTCATCGTCACATAATATCCCTGTATCTCTCTATACGATCTCCATTCATTATCCCTTCTCTAAATGCATTTGCGCCCCTCGATCACTCCCTCTACTCCGCATCACCTTCAAAATCCTTTAGCTCATTTCTTCCACTTTTCCCCCTGCATAACCTACTTCTCGTCTCGTTCCCACCTTTAAACTTCGCCATCCTATTTCTACTCTCTTCTTTCCTTATTCCTGTAAGGTATCTCGATAAACCACATTCCTCGTAACATTCCTGTTCTTGCACCTCCTTGTGTCTCCCTTTAATCACCTTCTGAAAAGTCCTAATAACCTATTGAAACGAAACAAAGTCTTATTGAAATGTATGCCGAATTCTGCAGTCCTTAAGGACGCTGGACGATTGCCTGCCCACGAGGAGGCAATGTTAAGGCCGGTCGCAAGCTGGGACGGACATTCGGCCGCGTCACAAGAAACGCAACTTCAGGGAACAGTTGCCGACACAAAAGCGCTCCTAGTCGGGCTACTGTGGACACTTTGCTTATAAACGTTTGTTTACGTTTGGTTACGTGTGTGAATTGTGATTTTGTTTTATTATCCCTATTTATTTTACCTTTTTTATTTTTAATTATTTCATCTCCCTACGTTTTTATTACTGTACAGGTTGTCCCACCAACTACTGGCCACCCCCATAACTTCTAAACCAGGCATGTCAAACCGCGCCTCACGAGAGGCGGTGAATAGTGACTTCATACGAAACTATATTTGCCAGATTTTGTCTATGAAATAACCGAAAACTGTCCGAAAGAGAACCAAACAGGAATGAAGGATGTCACCTACAGGGAGCCGCTCAAGGCATATCTACTTCCGTTGAACATGGAGGCGACTGGGAGGTCCTAGCATTCGAGTCTCGGCCGTGACGGACACAAGCTAGATAACTAGGACGGATTCAGCCGCTGTCTGGTGGAGAATTGGGTTGGCTGGCGCGCCGTTAAATTTGGGATATTGCGCTTGGCGCTAGTCGGCCACTGCACCAAGAACACTAAAGATCCGGAAAGTGGTGCGAAACACAGATCTTATTCTCAACTAATTAGGGTCATCATGTTATGTGGTCCACTGTTGGCTAAAATTTTTTTCAGTGTAAAATCAGTTTGTGAGACTTGTAAAAACTCTTCTTGATACATTTCGAAAAATAATTGACCTGTAAGTAATGTAATCTGTAGTTATAGAAATAAAACACAATAAAAATGAAGTTTTGTTATTCGTTTGCGTTTTTAAGCTTTGTTTCAAGTGTCAACATTTTCTTTCAACGTTTATTTTTATGCCAAGAGATGCTCGAAAGTCACTTGTAGTTTAATTTTTCTTTTATTTCGAGAGTAAAAACACATTACAAAAGCTTTCCTTCATTCTCAGACTTCCTTAAGGATTTATAAACGTCATAATATTGACATTACAAGAGCTCCAAATTATTACAGTTGAAAATTACATTTTTTATTAGTGACAGTCAAAATTTTTATCTTTTAAAGCAATTATTATTCACCCATTACATCACCTTTTATTTCAAAACACAAATTTCGGGGTAGCGTGTTTTACTTCTTGAATTTGGCAATCTCAAAGCACATAAACCAACTTTGAGTGCTCATTTTTATTCTATTATTCCTGGCTTTTAAATTCGACTTATTCTCTAACCTTCCTTTTGTCTCCTCTCTTCGTCAGTATCATTATTTCCTTCTTTTTCTTCTATTAATCCACAAAAAATTGAGTAAATCTTCCGAAATTAGTTCCACCTTGCATCAAGTTCGCGTCTTTTGAATTCACTTTTTCAGCCTTACAAACATGGTCGAAAATTTGCTTATTACAGCGGCTGCTATACATTCTTATGTTGTCACAAAATGTAACTTTTCTGTTCCCTTATTCAATGTGACATTTTCCCGCTTTCTTTATTCTTGTAGAAGATATTTTTATATCTCTGAATTCATCTTACTCTCCTCAGATCCTAAGATTTAAGTCAGAAACGGGTCTTCCGTCTTCATATGCTTGAGTACCCCGGTTGTCATGGGGGAACACACCACTACAATCGTTTTTACTTATTCTTCACATCCGACGTTTAAATCGGGTTCTATAACTACTCATGCGGGTGCTTCTGCTTGTTGCATTATTGTACAGGTACTTCAATGTACCCGTAAGTGTAGAAATGCTGTAATAAATTCGTCTCAACACAACCCAAAGAAGAGAGAAGATTTATTTCATAAAATTAGTTATAATTATATCCTCAACAACATATTGAATTTCTGCATGTCGAATGATAAAATCGTAATGAAACAAGTTTCATTACGATGATATCAAACGAATATTATTCAGCTTTCATCAATCATTCCATGAATCCACCAATTTAGTATTAATTAAAAAGTGTTTTTATAATATTTTGATTTTTATAATTATTTTACATGTAAGACTCAGTTTCTATAGTAATGCCATTCTTCTTTTAAACAGCTGCTTTCTTCGTTCTTCCAAATGGAGTGTTATAATCTACTAATAATTTAAAAATCTCAATAGATGCTGTAATAAAACTTCTTATGACCTATCTTCACTAATAGTGTATATTTTATCATCGTAGATACGTTTGAATGATACGCCGATCAAAAAGAAACTGTATCATCCACAAGTATTGATGTTTGTTGCTGTGTTGCGCGCCTTTTGGCTTCTCTGCAGCCAGTGTGCGTGTGGAGCGGGTGCGGGGTGGGAGCGGTGGCCCGTGACACGATTTTTCCGGGACAGTCGTCGTTGAAGGGGGCGGGGCTGGGCGGGGCGGGGCGGGGCGGGGCGGGCTGCAGGCCGCCGCGCGCCAGATAGGGCCGCTTTTGTGCGCGCCCAGCGCTGCGAGTGACAAATCGTCGCGGCGCGGAGGGGGCAGGGGCGGGGGCGGGGCGGGGCGACAGTGACGGCGGGGGTTGACGGGCCGTCGGCCAAGGAGAAAGCGCGGATTCGCGGGGGCGACGCAGTGGAGAGGCGAAGGGACGGAAGGGACGGGGGAGGGGGAGCGGGCCTGCGGAAGGCCAAGGACCGCCACTGGGTCAGGAAGGCGCTCGTGACGGGGAACGAGCGCAGGGAGAGAGAAAGTGGGCTGAGGTAATTGTGGCACTTTCATCTGCTTTCAGCTTCCAGTTCATAAACGTAGGTTTCCAGGGGGGATTTGCTTCCTCACAAGAAACTCAGTAGCTTTTTGTTTTGGGTAGATACTGTTAATTCGGTTTGTAGAGAGTTGCATGTAAAGCGTGGTGATCAGTATATATTCTATATACGTTGGAACCTGGAAACACTGAACAATGTAACGTATGTCACTATGAATCTCGGTAAAGGTGGAGTTATACAAGTATTTGCAATCCATCGGTTAAAAAGGTATATTAAAGTTTAGGGAATACTTGTATTTAAGAATTTTCCAAACTGTCAGATGGATAAGAAATTGCAGTATGATTAAATTAATAAGTATTTATATAAGTAAAACATCATAAGGAAAACAAATATACTTCATAAGAATAAGAAAATTTTCCAAGAAAAACTTTTTCAATATAACTTGAAAAAGTTTTCCTTAGAAAAGAAGAAAGAAATATAAACTACCCAAAATAAAATTATAATATAAAAGTCCCTCGTATGTGCTTTAAAGTTTTGGATGAAAATACATACGAGCTAATAACTAACATTATTTAACTTGAAAGATAGTTTCATGGAAGTAAACGACGCGTTGAACAGTTGATATTACTCGGCAGATTTCAAAATCTCAAAAAGCAACCTAAAGCCGGCCGGAAGACTCGTTGTCTGGCGAATCCCCCCTCCTCGGAATCCCGCGCAGCCGTCGGCGGCGCCGGGAACCTCGTCCCAGGCAACAAAGCGCCCCTCCCCCGCCCCCGCCCCCCGCCGGCGCGTTATCGCCCACGCCCGAGATGGATTGTGTCGTAACGGCGTCCGCCATCCCCTCCCATCCCCCCAGCTGCCGGCTGGTCTCCCGGCACTCCCCCACACTCTCAGCCTCCAGCTCCCTCTCGCTTCGCCCTGCCCTCCTCCGCCCGCCTAATTGATTGAGGTTTCTGAGCAACTGCTGTCCCTTTAGTATAGTGAATGTTTTATCCCAAGCGGTGGCGATGCTCGTCCGCGGCTGAATGATGTGATCCGACAATGACCTACATGTTGGCTTGACCGGGAGCTGCAGCGCCTGTGCCCGGGAGGTCCTAGGTTCGAGTCCTGACGGCGGCAGGATTTTCGATACTGGCTTTTCAGCTAGGTCGAATTCAATCGCTGTCTGGAGGAGAATACTAGCGGCCGGCTGCTCTGTTCGGTTTCTCCGATCAACACCAGGCAAATGCCGGAGCTGTACCCTACCAAACGGGCCACGGACCGCGCGCGATCTTTCCTTCCTCACCATGTCCTATCCTCTCCCCTTACACACACACTTACACTAACATGCACTACACTACCACATATTCCGGGAGACTGGTTGGGAGCTTAGAGCTTGTCCCGGCTGGGGCGGTGCCCCGCTGGTGGGAGTGTCCTGGTTAGGGAGAAAACCCCACTAGCCGACGGTAGGTCGGCGCCGGATCTCGCCATCCAGCGGGGGAAGATCACCGCCCTCCCCCGAGAGCAAAACATGCACTACACTAACTGGACGAATGACCAAAGCAGTTGACGCGCCCGGAAACACGAAAAAACCAATCAATCAATCAAAAAACATGTCGGCTTGCTCCGTCGGATATTTCCTCCAGGTATCTCCCAATTGGGGCACCGCCCTAGACGGAACAAACTCTAAAACCCAAGCTCGCCGACGTGTGTGGTAGTGTAGTGCATGTAAATGTTTGAGGGGGTGAAGGACAAGAAAGACAGACAAAAGATCGCCACCGTGGTAGCCCGTTTTTTTGAGTCTTACCAACTCATAGTTTTGGTATTGTTCAGAGAAAACACAGAAAATTACAAAGTAGGACAGCTGATTAGAGCAACTGATTAGATGCGGCAGCTAGAATTCTCCTCCCCACAGCGGCTGAATTTCATCTAGCAAGTTAGTAATTCTGGAAAATTCGCCACCGCCGGAACTCGTACCCTAGGACCTCTTGAGGAGAGATACTGCAGATTCAATGGTAATGCTGGTTGTGGACTAACTCATCCTCTCTCATACTTCCACCCACCACCCACTTTTATCCACCCTTCAAACACCCATGCTCCCCCCAATATTGCAACCGGCCACCCATTCACAAGGCAATCGATGCATTAATCATGCAGTAATCGATCAACCGACAAATTCTACAGGAGAGTAACAGACCAAACGCTGACTAAGCAAACGTTCAAATAATTAATCAAATCAACAAACACAACAAGTCTCGTTACCAAAGAGGAAAACCTAATCCAACCAACACCAGCCACATACATCAACTTTTCAACCACTCAAACTTCCGACCACCTGAACACCCACTCCCCCACTGAACCACTCTCTCTCCCTAAACGAACTCGCCAAGCCGTGCATCCTCTTCCTCATTCTCAAACACGCGCCTCGTTCATCCTCATTCCCCTCGTCTTTCCAACCACACAACTTCTCTTTCTCTTCGCCTGTCCCGTCGCCTTTCCCCGGCTGCCTTCGCGCGCCTGCCTGGCTCAGGCGCTTTCTCTAGAGGAAGGAAAAGGGAATTTGGCATCCTCTCAAGGCATACATCTACTACACACACCCTGCGGCAAAGGCGTCTTGTTAAGTTTTTCCTTGGGACAGGCACACCCCCTGAAGCGGTGCCTGTGCTTTACAATCCACATTAATGCAAGAGATTTTGCATTGCCAGATAAGCGCACTGGCTGTAATTTTGAACTGGCAAATTTATATTTTTCATGTAAATAAACATTTACTTAAGTTTTGTAACGGGACGGCCCCGTAATCCGATATTGGCTAGGAGTTTTCATAATATTTTTTTAAAAATATTGTAGCGGTTTAAGTTAAAAGTTCTGGAATTGTGCAGACCCTCGTCTTTCTCCGCAAATTCTCGCGAGCAGGCGGGCCGCTGCGGCCTCCGTCACCACCAGTGGTGCGCTGGTGACCCTGGCCATGCCGCACCAAAGCCCCTGCCGCCCGCACGCGTCGCTAAGGCCGCAGACGCTGTAAGGGATGGCGCAGAGAGGCGATTTGTCACCTCCGGATCACGCCACCCATCAGCGCACCAGAGGAAAAGTCCGTGAATTGATTGATTGATTGATTAATGCTGAGATCGATAGTCCCTTACAGGTGGTTAATGCTTTTCATTGCGGGAGGTGGGGTTGATCTTCTCCCGCTAGATAGCGAGATTCGGGCCGACCTACACACCGGATTGTGGGGGGGTTTCCTTCCACCAGGTATCTCACATACGCGAGGTACCGCCCCAGCGGGGACAAGCTCTAAGCTCCCGATCGGTTTCCCGGCATGAGTGATAGTGTAGTGAATGTTAGTATGTGTAAGTAAGGGGTGAGGATAGGACAAAAAGAGGAAGGAAAGATCGCGCGCGGTCCGTGGCCCGTTTGTTAGGATACTGCTCCGGCATTCTGGTGGTGTTCATCGGAGAAACCACCGAAATTCACTGATCAGAGCAGTCGGCAGCAAGAATTCTTGCCCAGACAGCGGCTGAATTCGACCTCACTATATAGTTAGTATCCAAAATCTTGCCACCGTCGCATGTGGATCCTAGGACCTCCCAGTCAGACACACTGCAGTGACATCAATTGATGCCCTGAGCCACTTAATCGAGTGAAAAGGACGTAGACGTGCGTCACGTAGCCACCGACCGCCGAAGATCGCTTCGGCTCGACTCTAAAAGATGCCAGTAGCCGAGAGGAGCAGTCGTTTCCAAAATGTCTCTCTGCACACGAACCGCCGGACCGGGAGCGGTGTATCAACTGATGTCACTGCAGCGCCTCTGACTGGGAGGTCCTAGGTTACACTCCCCACGGCGGCAGGATTTTCGAAACTAGCTTTCCAGCTAGGTCGAATTCAGTCGCTGTCTGGAGGAGAATTCTGGCGGCCGGCTGCTCTGATCGGTAGTTTTCCGTGATTTCTCCGATCAACACTAGGCGAATGCCGGAGCAGTACCTTACCAAACGGGCCACGGACCGCACGCGATCTGTCCTTCCTCTTCCTTGTTCTATCCTCTCCCCTTACACGCTCACTTACACTAACGTGCACTACACTACCACATATTCCGGGAGACCGGTCGGGAGCTTAGAGCTTGTCCCGGCTGGGGCGGTGCCCCGCTGGTGGGAGTGTCCTGGTTAGGGGGAAACCCCGCTAGCCGACGGTAGATCACCGCCATCTCCCGAGAAAAAACATGCACTACACTAACGGGACTAATGACCAAAGCAGTTGACGCCCTTAGAAACACGAAAAAATCAATTAATCAATCAATCAACGAACCGCCGGGGGAGAGAGTCGCCTCTATCACGGATTCCGCAATGCCAATAATATTGCGTCGTTGAGGCTCATAAGGATCTCGCAGAGAGGTTTCACCGCAAATGATGTGCTCCGGAGAGCCGCTGACGGACGGGCAACGAGAAATAATGGACTGTGGACGGCACCCGAACGGTGGGCTCTTGAGAGGAGAAGCTGCACGTCTGCACCGACGTCTGGTGAGCCTATTTTGCGCCTAGCACGCTCACGGGGTCAACAACCCCGTAATGTAAAAATAGGTTTAGTCTAGATTTAAGAATTTTTTCGATCAGTTCAAATCATCCAGATGTGTGTGACTACGTTTTGCTTTCTAAGACCTGAAATCACCCACCATCATCGCCCCCTTTAAGAGTAGCCGGGAAAATTGCCAAGAGCGACAATACGGGGTAAGTCGTGTAAGTTGAATCACTCGGGAAGTTAAACCACCGTCGAAAAGCGTTGGGCTGCAATAAACTCCTTAGGAGTAAGTTTCAATATATATTTTGTGAATTATTTTAGTACTATATGGTTTTAAGATTTAGTTTTTAATTACATTTCCAATTACTTCACTAAATTTGTCAAAATCCTTGCAGTAGAATGTTTCCAGGCAGATTTGGAAGTCCCCATGTTACGTTTCTTTCTGTAAATATATTTCAATCTAATAAGATTAAATGAAGTTCATAACGTCCGCGAAGCCCCTTGTATGTTCTTATAACGAGTTCTATTTAAGGAAAATCTTCTGAAGTTTGGTTCCTTTCCTTAGAGATTTCTCTTTTTTACAGAATAATTTCATATTCCTCCGCGATATTTCATGAATTCCACTAGAGCGATATTTGATTTCTTGGAGACCACAAAAAATCTCGCCAAGAAGCAATGTGAAGCAACAGAGCATCGGTGAGAGAGATTGGTATTCACTTCACGTATATGCGCAAGATACTAGAGGTATTGTGATATGGAGGACAATATTGTCACCAGTCGGCACAGGAGCTAATGCATAAGAGGACGTTACATGACTACAACAGCCTCTTGATAGGAATTAAACTTTGTGCTAAGAACAAAGTAAAATAATTTCATGATGGAGTAATAATGTTCATGTAGGAAATAATGATTTCCCATAGACTTTCATGTAGAAAATAGTAACCTCAAATTTGTACTTGTCACGTCCGCTGACCGATAGTTCAAGAATCAACTTGATAATGTGTAAACTATTGCAGATCAGTACGAACTATATTACAATAACAATAAAATTAATAAACGAGGATCGGTCGTGTTGTAGTCTTGTTTACTAGCAACGGAATATAATATGTGGTGATCACGCGTACCTCGTTACGACATTCTCGTACGATCTCAACGTTAACAGAAATTGTAATTTTCTGATAAGTGGATTGATGATGTTAAGTGATTTTATTGACATACTGAGTGACATAAAATATCACAAAAACGAAACTTCTACCACGTATTTTCATGTAAAGACTTAAAGGACACTTCAACTTCTTTCAGTACTAGAATGGTACAAATGAACACGTCTCCAACGAAATGCGTCCTGTGGTCCGCGAGTGCAGCAATGTTGCACGGGCGGGCGGCGCGTGCATTTTCGACGCCCCTGACTGCCGCAGCGGGGCGCCCCGCCCCCTCACCCCCGCTCTGCGGCGCCGGCGGCGGAGGGGCGGGGTTCGAGGCGAGCGACCCTTCGCAACCCCGCAGCGCCTTCCACGGAGGCGGCGGCAGCGGCGGCGGCGGCGGCGACCGAGGCAACGGCGCTGGTGGAGGCAGTGGCGGCGGGGGCCGGGCGGGACGGGGGGCAGGGCTGGTGGAGGCGGCGAGGGCGGAGCGGCAGTGGAGAGGGGCGGGACGGGGGGCAGGACTGGTGGAGACGACGGTCGAGAGGGGCGGGGCGGGGGCAGGTCTGGTGGAGGCGGCGGGGCGGGGCGGCAGTGGAGAGGGGCGTGGAGGGGGGCAGGGCTATGGGAGGCGGTGGCAGTGGCGGTGGTGGTGGAGGCGCGCGGCGCCGCGGCTGTAAAGATAACACGGCAGCGGAGGTGCCCGTAAACGTGGCTTTTATGGACGGCGGCGGTGCGCTGGTGCTGCCGCCGGCGGTGGGGGCTGTAGGCGCGAGGGGAACGGAGCTGGTGGGAATGCCCGCGCGGTGAGGGGGGTTGGGAAACGAGTATGTTGTCTCCACACGTTTCGACGCATTGGATAGAGAAGTGAAATTGCCTATTATTTTATTTGGAGAAAGTTGTCTTCAATCTTATTGTTGTTCTTTTTTGTTATCATTAAATAGCAAAAATAGGCACAATATTCTTAATGACACCCTAATAAAAATGTCAGAGTTAACTGCATTATGTACTTTGCACTCGATTTACTCTCTCGTATCTCGAATTAGCACATTCCCTTGATTGATTGGTTACTTCGTTGGTTGAGTAGTATGTTTCTTGGTTGGTTTCTTGCTTGATTTTTTTTATTATATTTTTGGTTGCTTTCACTCAGACTTTAATCCACAACGAGTTCATCAGACAATTGTGTTTGGCATGGCTAATAAATTACTTTGGGAATATGTTATTGCGTAAGTGAGCTGAGATACGAAAGGAAGCGATCTCGAGAGCGGGCTGCGCAACAGAGTAACTCGGCACTCTGTAACTCGAAGGGGAAAGGGTTGCCGCCAGCGCCAATATTTGTACCGTCGTCTTTTTATCATTCTCGGCTCCTTCTCTTTCAGACACGTCGATGGCGCAGCAGTATATTTTAAGGCCCATAAGAATTACAGTTTACTGGTTTACAGCTTTCGCATACTACATAGTAGTCTATGTCTATTTGACCCTAAAATGAAAAGAATTTCAAATGTATTTTTTAATATGTATTTTTCAAATATTTTCTTTTAAATTTGAGTAAAATTTATAATTGAGAAAATATTATACTTCTGATTACTAATATTTTATTCATCACCCATAATAAAGCAAAACAATTAATAAACGCATACTACTGTAAGACTGGAATTAGAGAACTAGAATATGTTGCAACATTTTACACTTTTACACCTACACTACTTATTAGTTTCTCTACTATTAATAACGGTGTTATATTTATTTTTGTTACAATTTATTCCTTAATCTCTTGTAGAACTTTCTTCGAATACATTACGATTGCGATTTAAAAACAAACTAATAATGTTCTCTGTCACGAACATAAACTAATGTTTTTAATCTTGGGTGAAAAAATATTCTGTATTTATTCAAGAAAAATGGAGAGGAGCCACTTACATGATTTTACGATCTTTCTTAGAGCTTTTTGTAGTTAACGGAACCTGTCTAAATATAAAAATGAAAGTATTCGTTATTCTTTGCGTTTGTAGATAAACCACCAGGAGAAACACTCCAGTAAGCATTTCGGCTCAGGGGCTACCGCTAGGGAACGGGCTTCTTTTATGCAGCTACCTTCCGAAAGAAAAGTTAAAAGGTTTCGCTAGTCTACCAGTTAAAAATGAACGAGCAACGAAACGGCCACCGAATTGGTGGAACCTTGCCCAACCGGGCGTCTCCGAGCTATCCTCGACCTCCCTTCTGCATTTCCAAGCCTTTACCAAACCTTTCCTTTTCGTTTTTGCGAACGTTTCTCAGACACTCTTCATCCCGCGTTTCTTGTTCACCTACGTCCTCCATTTTCTCGCCAGACGAACTTCGTGCACTGGATAAAACATTCATAAATTAAAAGGTTAAGTTGCGGAGTAAACAGACGTTGCAGACGGAGACTTGGCCGTAGAAAGGAAGTGAACAAGTTTTGCGCCTGAAAAGAAAATGAAGCAGCGCCGTTCTTCGCGAACGTCGTTTTCCCCCGCGCCGCTGCGCCGTCCGGGAGCCCCCTGTTCGGGGCGAGGCGACTTCCACAGAGTGGCCGGTCGTTAAGGGAGTGTGAATTTTTTCTCACCGTAAAATACACGTTTACACTCTAAATGAAACTAATTACTGCACATCTGCTTCTTATGAACTTGCATTAATTATGAAAGTGGCGCCAAAAAGCGCGAACTTCCATACTCATCTTGTGTTTTCGAGCTAATGCCTTGCTTCTCCACTTTTATTACTCCCGATGGAATTCTCTGTGGTATTTATAATTCTCACTCGCCAACCCATCGTAACCTGCGCTTTTGTGACCGCTTGTCTCAACCAAAATTATATCCACCAGTGTGACAAATTTAGGAATAAGGAAAAAATATTTTTGTGGTACGGGAAAAATCATATTCTCCTGTCACTAAGTACGAGTTATTTTGACGCAAAAAGGCGAAATACATTTTATTTTTTCTATTGAAACACATTTGAGAGTTTTTCTGAGTTGAAAATTGTACTTTGAAATGTACTATGAATTAATCGCTAGTGTTTATTCTGAGAATCACCTTAGCTTAGATTGATTAGCTAGCACTGATTAAATATAACTATTAAGAAAAAACATTTGATCACATTCCAATGTTCTACAATGTACATTTTTATAATATTAATTTCTTTAAATGTATTTTAAGTTCTCGAAATTTAGTGTGCATAACGTGGTTGATTTTTATTTTTCTTAATTTTCTTTATATATTGAAATGAGTCAGTTATATTTTAGTAGTAGGTTCAAGGCGTTTTATCATTGTTTATGTGGTATATGCTAACAAAGAATACCAAACACCATATTTTTATTATATCTGTGATGGACTCGTGAGGCAATTTTCACAGACCTCTTTAGCGACATCCAGTAGATATCACTACAACTCGTCATAATTTGCATAAATTGTGTTTGAATTAGCAGCCCGTTCTCCAAATTGCTCTTTAACCCAAATTGTTTTGCTTATGGCGCATTCTACTGGTGTTTACGTATTCCATTGGGAATAAATCAGTGTAATTAAATGTGCAGAACTGCTGGGAAAACCGAAAATTAATAATGATTAAACAGAAATGTTATTGGAAACATCGTTGTTGATGTTGATATTTAATGACCATTGGGCGGACAATTCTAACAGCAGTGATGGCTTGTCAATCAATGAAAGAGAAATGGATACATATTTCTCTTCAAAAAACATAGCTGATGTGTTTTCTCTCAATTTATTTGTTTGGATTTAATCACTTTACCATCTTCATTGGTTACGCAATAAAAATTATGGAAGTACTTTAAACTGTCTATTAATAAAGGATGTTAAATGTAGACTGTGTGTTTAACTATACTCGTTACACTATACTCGTATAACGTAGAATTTATTATAAACTCTCAACACTTACGTAGTGCGTGAACCTCACTTGTTTTTCTTTTGGAAATTTTCCTAAAGCACTTCGAGGTTTTCTTGGTGGCTACATTTTGCTTATTTGACTCTGTTTCAGGGTCAAAATGTAGTGACTATGTTTATTATGCAATAGGGCTTATCAACAGTGTTGCGCTGGAGTCAAGAGGAGTCCGCGTGGCGCCGTAAGAGGGAGCTTGTGTGTGAATGAGTAACTCTCTTAACTTGGATGTAAGTCTGCTATTGTCCGATCTGCTATTGTCCGAATAATTTGTATTGTCCATCGTCGCAGATCCCTTCTCTCTTCCTTTCATCTCTGTCTACTCTTCATCCATTTATTCAAATACAGTTCAGGGTTTAGAAAAAATGAGAATTTTGTCCTTTTTGTATGAAGAGGGAGAATAATTCTCATATCATTTTCAGTCATGTATAAAGTTGTCGGCGAGATTTGTTGCTAGTAATTTTATATAGATTTCTAGTCGTCACATCGATTGATTCTCACTTTATTTATTATTGATTACTAATTGATGAGGCTCACTTTATAAGAGCGATCAGCCTTACTAATACTTCAATGTATTAAGCTACTCGACAATTTGATAATACGAACAAAATGGAAAATATGACTTGATGAGGTAGTATGGGAGTGAGACACTATTTTACACATCACACTCCTACACATACATACACCCACGCACGTACACACGACCGTGTAACGAAAACATCCACTCCTTACCAAGGAAACGCAAAAGAGAAAAAATCCACGGTGGTTAAACCGCCAGAGAAAGAAGATTGAAGTCACATCAAAGCCACCATTCGGACTCCGCCAGCAATGCAATCATACTCCCAATTAGAAGCCTTTCGGCCTGTGAACCGTCTTTCCCGAGATCTGTGAAAGGAACCGACACCTCTGATTCTACAAACTGTACAAATTTCATTTTGATGTGGCAGCATTTTTTTCAAGCTCTTCATTTTTCTTGTTTCGCCATGTCAACCAATGTTTTGTATTGTTAGTGTGCCATATTGTGCTCTGGAACTGTCGGTGTGTTTTTATTCCGTTTTTGTTTCCAGTGAAACCGATAAAGTAATAATAGAAGCGATTTGCTTTACAAAAAGTGTTCATGTCACCAAGGGTCATACCGAGAGCGGTAGCTCAGTGCATCAACTGATGTCATTGCAACGCCTCTAACCGGGAAGTCCTAGGTTCGAATCCTGATGGCGGCAGGATTTTCGACACTAGCTTTTCAGTTAGGTCGAATTCAGCTGCTGTCTGGAGTAGAATTCTAGCGGCCGGCTGCTCTGATCGGTAGTTTTCTGTGGTTTCTCCGATCAACACCGGGCGAATGCCGGAGCAGTACCCTAACAAACGGGCCACGAACCGCGCGCGATCTGTCCTTCCTCTTCCTTGTCCTATCCTCTCCCTTACACACACACTTACACTAACATGCACTACACAACCACATATTCCGGGAGTTCGGTCGGGAGCTTAGAGCTTGTCCCGGCTGGGGCGGTGCCCCGTTGGTGGGAGAGTCCTGGTTAGGGGGAAACCCCACTAGCCGACGGTAGGTCGGCGCCGGATCTCGCCATCCAGCAGGGGAAGATCACCGCCATCTCTCGAGAGAAAAAACATGCACTACACTAACGGGACTAATGACCGAAGCAGTTGACGCACCCGGAAACACGATAAAATTAATCAATCAACCAAGGGTCATGAATTTTATTGAATGAATTGTTGAATTTGACCTAGTTATCTATCTAGTGACCAAAGGTCTGCCACCCGCCGTCGGGACTCGAAACCCTTGGTCAGAACCTCTTGTTCAGAGTCACTGCAGTGACATCACTTGATACCCTGAGCAACCGCAGCCAGCCAGCATTGTTCGAAGTACCCGCGTAAAACTGCTGATTAGAGCAGCTGCCCGCAAGAATTCCCCTCCACAGGCTGGTTGAATTCGCTTCTTCTAAAAGTACGTAGTGTCTAAAATCTGCCATCGTCGGGGCACATTTTAGGAACCCTAGAACCTCCCAGTCAACGATGCTGCAGATGAAGTAGTGTTGTCACAGTGCTACCGCGGCTAATACGTTGTACATACATCATCTAAGAGTTTATTACATCAGATCTATTTTGAATTACCATTTGCATGAAAAGTACTACCTATTAAATAGAAGTAGTATAACATTTCAACAATTGTTTTCTTAAAATCTTTGATCGATTGATTCATTGGGTGTTGTTTCCGGATTCATAATTGCGGACCCTTTCATCCAATCGGGAGCTTCAAAACCAAAGATGTAAGTCGTAACGAAGCTCCGGATTGGATGATAGGGTCCTCCTCTGCTTCGAGCTCCGGACTTTGAGAGACTACATTTAATTTTGATAAAGTGTCGTTCGTATTGTGCATGTTATATTTTGGGAGGTGTGTGTGTTGCTGTCGTGCTGGAACGAGAGATCCGCCACCGAATCACACGTCGGTTTGCGGGCTTTTACCCACAGATATCTCCCCACCGCGACGTACCGCCCCAGATGGGACAACCGGGAGAGGTGGCTCTGATGTCCCTGCAGTGCCTCTCACCGGGATGTTCTAGGTTCGATTCCCGACAGGGGCATGATTTTCGACAGCTAGGTCGAATTCAGCTGTTGTCTGGTGGAGAATTCTAGTGGCCGGCTGCTCTGATCGGTAGATTTCCGTGTTCTTTCTAATCAACACCAGGCGAATGCCGAAGCAGTACCCTACAAACGGACCATGGACTGCGCGCGATTTTTCCTTCCTCTTCCTTATCCTATCCTTCCCCCTGCCCCCCCCCACACACACTAACATGCACTACACTACCACATATGCCGGGAGACCGGTCGGGAGCTTAGAGTTTGCCCCGACTGGGACGGTGCCCTGCTGGTGGGAGATACCTGCTAGGGGAAACCTCGCTAGCCGACGGTTGTTCGGCGCCGGATCTCGCTATCCAGCGGGGGAACATTACCGTCACCTCTCGAGGAAAAAACATGCGTTACCCTTACGGGACTAATATCCTAAGCTATTGACGCGCCCGGAATCACTAGCAACCAACCCAGCTGGCACAAGCTCTAAACATCTAACTGGTCTCCGACATGGGTGGTAGTGTAGTGCATGCATAATAAAGGGAAGAGGTGGGAACAAAAACGAGGTACAAAAGAGTGCGCGCGGTCCGTGGCCCATCGCTTTGACAGTAGACTAGAGAGGAGAACGCTTCAGGGCCTGGTCGCCCGCAACGCGATTCCCCTCACCCCCTCACCCCTCCTGCTCGAAGGGGGTGGGGGCGGGGACGGGGCAGGAGGTCCGTCGCGCGCACACGCGCCGCGAATTCGATAGCGACGATTTGCGAATGGCCGCGTGCGCTATCTGGCGGCTCCCGCGCTGCAGAGCGCACTGTGCACACGCGCGCCCACTAACGAGCCAGTGGCGCCGCGCGCATTTTATGCGTGTTGCTTGTGCTTGCATATTTTCGTGTATTTTTACAACGCTGCATGTTGGTAATAATGCTTCATAGGTCGGCATGTTGTAACTGTTTGAAAAAAGATGGCGCATAAATTGCAAGGACAATTTCTTAGCGGCAGATTCCCTAGCGTTTGTTTCATTCTGGGGACGTTACGTTCATTCTGTAACTATTACGTTTCAAATTTTTATAAATATAAAATTATTGTTAATACAACTTAAAACTTTGTTTTAAGAAATCTAGATTTAATGTTCTTCAGATTATTTGAAGCAAATTATTAATTACATTCCAAGTACTTATGACTACGAAATCCACGGTTAAACCAACAATGTTTTGGAGGTAATGCACTAGATAATCCCTTCATATTCTGGAGGATAAGTGAATTGCAAAGATAGGCAATAATTTAGAGGCAAAAGGAAATGTAAAAGATACCGACGGAGCGGAATGATATCTAATACGGATTAAAAGAACTTTAAGTTACTTTTTTTATTTTAATGTAAATACTTCAATTGTAAATACTTAAAATTTTGCACAATTGCCATTTTTAAGTTAAATAATCTTTAAACGGATTCATTTTTTTTTTAAATTTCAATTACGACATAAATCGATGTCTTCAAAATTGTAGTTTTGTAATGTTAACTTTTTGCAATTTTCTAAAAAGCAAAGTTCGCCGAAAATAGGACTAACACTATATTTTTATCGTATATCCATACGAGGAGAAAATTTTGAGAAAAAATTGAGATATAAAGTTTGGAGAAATTTTTGAGAAAATTTTCAAATGGTTTTGAGAATTCATGTAAAGAACCTACAAGAATGAAAATATCCATTTCAAACTCAGAGCCCTTCAGTTAATTTAAATCGATTGGAAAATATCAGTTTTGGAGAAAATCGGCTGAACGTTTTAGGCGGTAGCTTTGACAACGGACGAACGGACGGGCAAATGGACTGACGCCGGACGGGAGGACGGACGGAAAGTCAGACTTTTGTCGTAAAACTTTTTTTTGGTATCAAGAACCCATAAAATATGGATTCTGACTACACAATCTGTTTAGATGAAGTATGTATAATTTACTATACTACAAAATGACAGGATTTATTCACTTTTTAGTTACCAGAACCAGAAAATAAGAGTTTTTCTGTTAAAAACTGCAGTTTTCCGAAGCACCTATTACAATACTTTCTCTTTTTACGAAGTGAGAGCATCATCATTGTCATCATAATCATCTTAAAGGCAAAAAGCCTTGTCGCTGCCGCTATTACATTCCCTCCTCCGCTGTCTTCATCACTCTATGGTTTCTGAAGTATAATTTGTTTTTAAGTTCTATAATTTTCGTTCGAGGTCTCCCTCTTCCTCTTTTTCCAACTATTTTGCACTCGTACATTGTAAAATTTTGGGAGAAAGGGCGAGAAAGTAAAAATGTTACAATAAATACTAGAAAGTAGGAGTAGTATGTCTAGAGATAGTAATATATAATAACAATAATGAGTTTAATAATAAATGGTATAGCTAGAACCAAGTATTTAAGCATGTACATTTGAAATTTAATTTATATAGAACAAAACCGTCCCCGTATATATGACAATTTTGTTTTCTAAAATATTGAACATTTAAAGTAAAATAATCAAATATTGTCCACGGAACATTTTCTGTTTCGTTATCGTCCAACAACTGAATGGAACCCTGACGTCGAACCACGGAATCGAGAATCGAAAAACAAATGACGGAGGGAGGCTCGGCAGGTGATTCCCCCGCCCTTCCTTTCCCGCCTTGACAGTTGACTGCGTTGGACGTTTCCAGCGCGGGCGAGAGTGCGGTGGGGAAAGCGCGCGAACGATGGCCCACCGCAAAGGCGGACGCGGCGGTCGCGACGTGCAAATGGTATCTCTGCCTATTTCCGCCCCCACTCGCCGTTCTCCGGCGGCCGGCGGCGAGCGAAGCTTTACTAACCGCATCCCTTGTCATCTTCTCCCTCCCTCCCTTTCCCACTCTCCTCCCGCCCCCTTTGGCGCTGGGCGCCGCATTGCCTCTCCGGACGCGTCCGGGGACGCTCGCGTACCTGGGGAATTACGAGAAAGCGTCGCGATGCGTCGATGAATCGATACCATCGAAACGGTCATCGAGGTCGTGAAATGGATTTTTGTGAAGTTGAAATACCTACACAGTCCGTCGATAATTTCATGCGGTGGAGACGTAGTGGCGCAGGGGTATCAATCGATGCCACTGTAATGTCTTTGACCGGTTGGTCTGATGGTTCAGTCCCGACGGGAGCAGAATTTTTCAACACCAGCTAGATAGCTAGGTGGAATCAACAGCTTTCTGGGGGGACGCATATCTTCCGACCGCCTGCTCTGATAAATAGTTTTCCGTAGTTTCACTCATCAATATCAGGCGAATGCCGAAGCAGTATCACCGGGAGCAGTAGCTCAGTGCATCAACTGATGCCCAATGCAGCGCCTCTGACCGTAAGGTTCTAGGTTCGAGACCTGACGGCGGCAGGATTTTCGACACTAGCTTTCCAGCTAGATCGAATTCAGTCGCTGTCTGGAGGAGAATTCAAGCGGCCGGCTGCTCTGATCGGTAGTTTTCCGTGGTTTCTCCTATCAACGCCAGGCGAATGCCGGAGCAGTATCCTAACAAACGGGCCACGGACCCTGCGCGATCTGTCCTTCCTCTTCCTTGTCCTATTCTCTCCCCTGACACACACACACTTACATTAACAAGCACTACACTGCTACATATTCCGGGAGACCGGTCGGGAGCTTAGAGCTAGTCCCGACTGGAGCGGTGTCCCGCTGTTGTCCTGGTTTGGGGGAGACCCCACTAGCCGACGGTAGGTCGGCGCCGGATCTCGCTGTCCGGCGGGGGACCGCCATCTCCGGAGAAAAAACATGCACAACACTAACGCGACTAATGGCCGAAGCAGTTGACGCGCCAGGAAACACGAAAAATTCAATCAATCAATCAAAAAACTGAGTTACTGATGGTGAACTAATAAGTTGACGAAGATGGCTCCAGTTATTTTACCGATAGCCATTTTCCCAACTGACAGAGAGTGCTCCCTAACGTTACACTGTTGTCTACCGGTCGTTGTGTTTGCGCTATTGACGTGTGAATGTCGCCAGAAGGCGCGCGAATGACTTGCCACCTGGTTGGAGTTTCGTTTTCCTTCTTTTATTGGAATTCGCGATGTGTGTGTTTGGGGGGGGGGTGAGTGAGTGTGCGTGCGTGCGCATTCTCGTGAATGAGAAAGCTGTCGAACAAAAGAACATCGGAAGCACGACGTAACATTGAACTCTTATGACACCGCACTCACATGACACAGTATTATTTTGTTTCGTTGTGAATATGATGTAAATTTACGCCCGTGAATACAAGTATATCTATATTTTCATATTCTTGCAAGTGTTAAATGAAATTTTAAATAGGAGCTGGATAATACATAATTGTAAATATTGATATATTACTTAAAATTAGAAACTTTTGTTGAAAATAAAATTCAATATTAATAGAGAAATGTTTGTGGTTACTTCTATCGTTAACAGACAATTCTTGATTTTTTATTCTTTGAAAATCAATCGTTTATAATAATGCACACTCTTGGAACTCTGGGGTTCAGAAATTCTGTATTAATAGAAGTTCGGAAGAAAAGCTAATCCTTTATCTGAATTCTAAACCTGCTTGCAAAACTGTTCGTTTGAAAATATTTTCATTTACACTCTCAAATAAAATAAATCTTTTTTTCTGTTTTTATTTGCATTCTGGGTTAAATCTCCTGTCATCTCTGATTCACAATTTATCGCATACATATTTTTGCACACATTTTCATATTGGAAATAACTCTGCATCATATTCACGCCTAAAGCAGATATGTGTGGCCTCTGGCACATACAAATACGAGCTCCGCGTGTGTAGAAATACATTGACGTATGCATTGCGATTCAAGTAGTAAGCCAGAACACGTTTCTAAATGAAACATCATGTCAACGGCATGTTTTTCATTTGTCGCTCCTGTTTTATGCTTGGGTTCATTTCCGTAATGGAAAATTGAAATAACAAATGAACATAAATGTACTGCTGAGCAAACGTATCCCATTGTGATGTTTTTCTTTACCACTCAAAAGAAAGTGTGAGCTTAACATAACTAAATCACCAAATCTTCGATTTACAAGGGGTTATATTTTATCTTATTTTTTCCACACATAGTATAAAAGATGTATAAAGATACAATGTTACTAATCATTAATTACTATTCCTTAAAATGATAAATGTCTAAAGATTTTTTTACAAATAATAGTTTAAAATAGTTTAAATAATAGTTTTAATTGGATGTCTGAAATTCAAGTTGTAAGCCTACAGTTATTTATCTGGTAAAATACACATCGTAAGAGTAGCAGAAAATAAATAATTTTGAACAAAAATATGAAAAATATTCTAATACCTTATGCTAATGTTCTTCAAAACATGATTAGCACTTGAATATTCGAAGAAGACTTTCACTTTTTTGGAAATGTTCCAACTTTTTATTGTATTTCGGGGTGGCGTAAAACCTCTCTTTGTTTTGCAAAACAAAATAACACACTATTAATAAATACACGTAAAAGGTACCTTTTCTGGTACTTAATGTTACGAAAGATCAGTTTTTTTTATTTATTTCACGATTAGCATCGATATTCTTTAACGTTCTACATCACTTAACCACTCATAAAAGTATTACAATATTTTTTTCTGTTTGAGGAAAACTCATGAGTCACCTCTTAGATGATATCGCAGATGTTAAAAATGATTTAATTTATTAAATATCTTTTTTTAAAGTAATGAATATTTAAGTGGCCGAAAATTGTATTTTGAGAATTTTCATTTGATTCTACTTGTGTTGATAGTAGTTGATAATTACAACCCAGGTGTTTGATATAAAATGATTATGCTATTCTTTTTAATATAGTCCTTCAAATAGGAATTATGTAATTTGTTTTGTATTTGTTCGTTGGAGATATACAGTGGAAAGCTAAGAAATAACCAAAGTTTTACGTTTCAGAAGGTTTGATGTATAATAGAATATCAGTGTTATTCAATGAGTATTAGGTTGGTTACTGATTTGAAGGTCACAAGAAAAGTGTGCATTTAAAGACATTTTTGAAGAAACATATTTTTTTAAAGAAAAAAATCTGCCTTAATTATTGTAGTGGTACGATGACATCTAGAAAATTTTGAAGTTTAGCAAAATTGCGAAAATTCAGAGAATTCAACTAAAATTAGACCTGTGCCATTTTTAAGAGTCGTTTGCTTAAGGTTGTCTTTCTGTAAAATATCCCAAAAATCAAAATATCCTTTTTAAAATTCAGGGGTCTGCGATATCAGCCATATCGATCGGGGATTATCAATTCGGAAGAAAATCGTCTCAAAGTTTTAGGTGCTAGCGTTGACGATAGACGGACGGACAGACGTTTCGCAACGTGTTGCAGGAAATAATTTACTTCTTAGTATAGGAAAGAGGTGAATCTTTTCGATATCAGGGACCATACGAGTTTTTCTAGTAAAAAATGGCGGCTTTACGCTGCATCATTACAATACTTACTCTTTGCGATGTAATAGGCGACAAAGTAAAAATAATAAAACTCATGCGTTATACATCATAAAGTGTGTAATATTCTGAATGTATTACTATGTATATTTTGAAGCAAGTCGCAAGTGAACTTGTAATTAGTGCGAGTCTAGTAAGGGATTTCAATAACGCGACAACACGGACGCATTCATAACTTGGTGGTGTGCATTTTGCCGGTGCTCCGCGTCGCGGCGTGGGGAGGCGAGCGAGAGGGCGTGTGTCGCGTGTCGCGTGTCGAGGAGCGTCGCGTGAGGGGGGGGCGGTCGCACCTGCTCCGCTGCGCCGATGCCGACAAGTGGCCGCGCTCCCCGGGGACTCCTTTGCGCGCAGCGCAGCTGGCGGCGGCGGCCTGCCCCACGCGCACCGCTCCGGCCCGGACGCTCTCTTCCATGCTGCCAAGAAGCTCACGTAAAGAAGCAAACAAATGAATAAGAAATCAGCAAAACAAAGAATAACTAGAGGTGCTACAGAATGGCACAGACTTTCTCGTACTGTTTTCTAATTTATTTAGTGTGGACTGGTACTGTACAGTCTTGACCCTCCAGCTTGCCTGCTTCCTTCTATTGTGGCCCAAAGGATTTTTTTCGATTTCCAAATAGTAGAACCTAAATAATTTTTTAAGAATATTAAAGAAGGCTATAACGTCGTCCTAAATAGCAATTTTCATTGAAACATTTGAAGTCGTTTTTAAGAAAATGACGATTAAGCATTACTGTAAATGAGAAATTTGAAGCTTTTTCACAGGAATCTATTGAGTTTTCAAAAAACTTCATTTGAAGTAATTTTAAGTGCTTTTACTAACAAATGCAATAATGTCCGATGGATGGAAATGTGCATATTAATGACGTGTGAGATATTTAAAAAAAATTACATTTGTGTAATTTTTTAAAAAGCAAAAGAATACAACAAAATTAACTTTACAACATATTAAACAGTGCAATTAGCACTATCCATTGCAAAAAAATTGAAGAAAACATTTCATTTAGCGTTTCTGAAAATGCGGAATTTTGAACTCATTTGTACAAAAAACGATTGCGTTTTCGAGAAACCTTATTTGACATTATTTGAAGCACATGTACTCATAAATAAAATAATGTGGAGAAATTGCCTTTAATGTAAGTATTACCGACGTGAGAGATAAGTAAACAAAATTGCATTTTTGTAATTTTTGGAAAAACAAAAGAATGGAGCAATATGGCGTTTATGTCATGGTATAAGGTTCGTTTGGCACTAACCCTACCAAAAATTCAAAGAAAAAATTTGGAGCCATTTTTGAGAAAATCTTGTTTTTGTAATTTTTATAATTGCTAATATTGCATACACTATTGCACGAAAACTACTAAAATTTCCGATACAATGTATATGACCTTATTGAAAGAACTATATTATTAAAGTACCCCCAAATTTTAAAGAACGTTTTTCAAAATTTCCAAACTTCAGCTAGAACCAGATAGACAGGGGATTCTTCAATTTGGAAAAGATCGTACGAATGGTCTAGGCGCTAAGAGTGTTCACGGACGGACGGACGGACGGACGGACGGACGTTTTGCTTCCAGTTGGTTTTTCGGCATCAAGGACCCACGAATCAGAGATTCTGGCTACACCACGTCTTAGAGAACTTTGTTCTCTTAATTTAGCAACTGGTTTAATGCACTTTTTCGCCAACAGAGCCCGGCAATGAATTTTTTCCGCCGAAAATCCGCCGTTTTTCACGCAGCATTACATAACTTTCTGTATACTACGTATATTACTCCGTATATACATAGGTATACGAGAAAGTAAAAATATACATTAATACTTCAATGAATAAATGAAATAATGAATGATTGATGAAATGAATGATTGATGAAATGATTGATTGAATGAAGTATTGAATGAATGAATGATTTAATGGATGAATGATTGAATGATTCAATGAATGAATAAAACTAAGGAATAAGTGAAGGAATATAGAAATGAATAATTGAATTATTATGAATGAATATTAATGAAATGTTAATATAAAGGCATGATGAATGAATGTTATGAATGAATTATCGTTATGAATGAATGTTAATGAATGTAAATAAATGGAATGAAATGTTAATATGAAGGCTGTCGTCCAAACTCAAGTCCCATGACACTTGTTTAAAAGAGAAGGATTCGAATGAAAGGCAAGATCACTTTTACTTCTTATATTCACTTTTAGACTAACCAGGGGTAATAATATATCGAACTTCCACCCCGTATGTCAAGGTTTAACAGTTGTGGAGAATTTTCTGGCAAGATTGGGACAAAATCCTGTTTTAAGACAGTTGACCCTAAAAGAATGAAACGACAATCTATGGCTACACAGTTAGATTTATTGGCGCCTAAAATTTTAGGATGAGTTGTTTGCGAAAGACTTATTTTTGAATTATTATTTTATCTGCTTATTTGTACCATGTCAACACACCTCACCCTAACTTTATCCGTTCATTACTTATCCACTATAAGGGGATATAATAGTGGTGATACTGAACTGGAATGTTTGTTTTCTGACATTGGTAATATGCGAAAAGATTTGTGGAACGCATGCGATCATCAATTACCTCAAATAATTAGTTTATGTCTTGAAATGCACATTTTGTCCAATAATATTCAGGAAGAATTATTTGGAACTCGTGAAGAAATAATGGAATTCACCTCCGTCAACTTAATATCATGTAATGTTCATGTAATTACGTCAACAATACTGCATCAAAATTGCCACAATAATATTCAGAATGGCTCAACAGAGTTTCCTTCAAGTGCTGTTCTTGTTTAATTCAATGCAATGCTTGTCAAGGTTCATCAGAATTCTTTGTGAGTGATGACTATAGGTAGTATAATTTCTTCACTCTGATAATAATTCTTTCTTTCAAATTTGAATGTATGAATTCAAGTTTGAATGTAAAATGGAAATAATTGAAGATAAACTGAATACATATCGTCTCATATATTATTTCAGTAGTATACATATCTTTTGCGTCTCTCACACGCAACCAATCTTAATAAGTAAGGTCTTTACAGAAAGAGAATTTCACGGAGACGTGACGAATTGCCGTTTGATTTTAAATATATAATGGATTTTTTTAAAAAACGCATCTAAATATTCACGTCAAATGCAACCCGCAGCACTCGGTCAGATTTTTTAATCTACATCGTTTAATTTCTCCCAAAGAAAGTGTTTTAGGGCCTTGAAAATTAAAATTTTGATGCAAAAGGCCTCAAAGAAACGTTCCTCACACCGAGTTCTACAGGACAAGATCTTCTTAAACATTCTATTACGTTTTTGCTGGTTCGACACTTCTCGATTCTACTCAACCTGTTCAAAGCCTGTAGAATCTGCAACTGTATGTGAAATGAAGCTGATTACTTGATATTATACGCTATTGATTTACATGGGTGTACCTCTCTGCTCTGTAATAACGTTAAATAAGAACAGTTTGTATGGACAAGGGTGTGTAGAATTGTTATCAATTTGAAGGAGACATATAGAACAAGTGACGGAGGATAAGAGGGTCTGGAAGAAAAATATATATTTCAGGCTTCATATGGAAATGGAAAAATAGGGAAGAGAGTGGGAATTAACTTGCGAGAGTTCTCGCACGGGTACTCTAGTTCTCTATAAAAGTATCCATGTAATATTCGAGCCCCTGAGATTTTACAAGGAGTAATACTGCACGCGCACCCTAAATTTTTGTTATGAAAATGGAAATGTCCAATAGAATCAGCGAACGTTATAGTGAGGTTTTCTTATATCCAGAGAAGACTGAATTGCTTTGGCTGTAAGATATTTATATCATGGGTACAGAACTTTTACAAGATTAATTTTGTTCTCAGGGTTTATTTGATTCGTGAAAAGAATATATTCTTCTGTTCTTCGGTGCTACGATGCCTTTTCAGGCTGAACAACGGGGCGATAACTCTTGTTAAATTTTCTGTGCATTTCTGTTCCGTGTGAGACGAAATAAAAGGAATATAAATATTACATTGAACCTTACGATCAATAGTGCATCAGAGGGCTTTTATTTAATAAAATGGATCGTATCATATTCACCATATCTAAAATTGCGACGAGTTATAGTTTTTCGCGTTTCACAATAACAAGCAGAAAAGAGCGCTATTCCACTAACGCCGGGATAAAATGCTTGAAGGCGCAAGGAAGAACAAATTACTGCGTGGTCTGCGTCAACATTAACAATTTGAACTGAAATGAGCAGATAATGGAGGATATAAGAATAGAATGTCAGATTTCATGTAGCCATATAAGAATTTAGAAAATTGCGATTCAATTATATTCATCAATTGAAATCAGTTATTAAGTAGTGTCCTGCAGCAGTGGAAATGCTTCTGAACAAAACCACACAATCACACAAGCTGTGCGCTTACCGATGCAAATAAGAATTTAAAAACTCGGGAGCGAAAATGTCTAGTTTTCAAATGTTATTAACATTGCTTTCTTTGAAACTTGTTTTTCATCTCTGATCTATTTTTAGTTATAATCTTGGGAAAACATTCTGGAGCTCAAGAAAATGTGAGCAGATGGTAGTTCTTCTCTCCCATACGTCACGTACAGTTTTTACTTTTCTTTGAATAAATAAAATAATTAAAAAAAGCTGCTGTTCCATAACATAGCAAGTGGATAGCAAGTATTTAATGGCGTTCAACATCTTTCTGGGAGCCTTGCTGTCACATGGTCAATGGTGTAGTGAGTAATCACGCACTGAGTATGAGCATTCAGCCAGTATGAGCAGTATGAAAATGCGCAGTCTAAGTCAATAAATTATTTGCATTTTTCAATCAAAATCATAATCGAAACTTTCCCTCGAGTTCCTGGAAAACAAAATAATTGACCCCTCTCAAAATCCGAGAATTCGCATCGTTTTCGTTCAATTTCTGAGCTTATTGGAAATCAACATAGATTTTCCAAACTGGTACTAAGTCACAAATGCAAACGTCATACGTTATTAGCTGTGTAAAAGCACCTCTGAATCTAAATCTAATGTAGGGAATCGACCTTCCCTGGGCGTCTTTCCGCACGGCTCCCCGCAGTATTTCATCTGGCTTCCATCTGGCCAGAAAGGGAAGCAGCCCACAGAGGAGGCATCCGTTGCGGTTGCCAGCCAGGCCTCTGGAGGCCGCCCCCACCCACCTCCGCTCGCAGCCCCTTTGCACTCTTCCTGCCCCGCCCCGCGCCGCCCTCCGCAAGTCACCCTACGGCCCGATGCCTCCCGCTGCACTGCGGCCCCGCCGCCCCCGCCCGCCCCCGCCCGCCCCCGCCCGCCCCCGCCCGCCCCCGCCCGCCCCCGCCCGCCCCCGCCCGCCCCGTCCGCCCTGCCCGCCCCCGCCCGCCCCGCCCGACCCCACCCGCCCCGCCCGCCCCCAGCCGGCTGCCCCGCCCCCTGCAATCCACGCCGCCCGCCCTCCTCCCGCCTCGCGCTCCTCTTCTTTCCCACCCGGGCGCCCAACGGTCCCCTTTCTCATCCCCTTCCATCCTCCTCTTCTCTCCTCTCCTCTTCCTCTTCCGATGCCCACACAGCCCCGGCGCCCGCCTCGACGCCTCCTGGGCATCCAGCGCCTCACACACACGGGTCCAGTGCATGCTCTGGCGCGCGCACCGCCCGCGGGCGGGGGCGGGGGCGAGGGGCGGGGCCAATTCGCTGAGCGAGAGCCTCAGTCCGCCGAGCGCCTGCATACATGCATGCGGAAGCAGCCGGCGCTCGCTCGCCGCGCAGCCCTGCACACAGTGGGCGCGCGGACAGTACGCCCCCTCGCCCCCCCCCCCGGCGGGGGCGCGTTCAAGAGCCAGAGACACGGTGGAAAAGGCGGCGGTAGTTTGCAAGAAGGAAAGCACAATGTACGAAAAGTACGCCGTACAATGTACGAAAAACGTTTGGTCGGGGTACTCTACTAATGTAATGGCATAGGAATGGTGACCCTCCCCCTTGAAACACGATGAAAAATACTATGTTATTTTGAAGGAAAAAAAGAACATTATTCATTCCAATTACAAATAAAGGATTCAAGTTTAAACATCCCTAAATTCATAATGTATTTTGTACTCCAAATATTCTATGTATTTTCTGAAGAACTCTTTCTGGGTTTCCTTAGTAGTTAGTTTTTAATATTATTGTTTTCAAACATTGTGCATATACGATAAAATGTAGTTCAAAAACTGATTATGTATACTATGTAAACTAAAAACCCTTGAACGACATAATATTGTCGAACAATGATAATAAAAAACAATTAAATGATTGTACCAAAAATGATAACTTGGTCGCGTTACCAAAAGCGTTTATGCCCTCAAAAAACACGTTGATAAATTCTCTGTTATTCGGCAAGAAGAAAAGCACAATACACTCTTCAACAAATCACGCGGTTCCGCCGCGAGTGAATTGTTGGGGGAGGGGGAATCCACGTGATGTAAATGTGAATTCGGAATGTTTCCTGGCTCTCAGAAATAAAATCTTGCTTTCTTAAAACGTTCTGCTTTATCTCCTAGTGTCCATGTATGTTTGGAACAACACGGTCTAATTGTATTACACTGCAGTGGACCAATACCAGAACGTGACTTCTTTCGGACACATAGGGCGCCGCAATTGCAGTCAAGGGAGTCTTGGTCGTTGGTAGGCGCTACGTCCTACTAAGGGTAGCCAACTTTTGGGCTGTCTTGAAGCTTTCTTGAGGAAAATGTGGTCGCATGCGGGCTGCCTATTCTTCTTTCATCTGGGCTCTCTTGTAGTCGAAGGTTTCTCCAAATTGAAAGCATAGATTCCCCTCTGTTGTTTTTTCTCTCGGTAAGATAAAAAGAAATATTGCTGCATGCTATGATTTGTGTATACGAAATGAGATGATATACTTATAATGAGATGACATATTAGTAATATATTCAAGAGAAACCACTTTTAAAAGGATTAATGTATATATATATATATATATATATATATATATATATATATATATATATATATATGGAAAATTTAAGCACATGGGCGTAAATAAAGATGCATCTCTAAAAGGATAAACTCAAGAAAATAAAATTCTTCCAAACGATACATTGTTTTACCTTCAAAGTGTTCATAAGAAATTACTAAATGCACAATAAAGTTTCTGTTTCAACACATTTCAATTAATTATAGGAAAACTATTTTATCTGAAGTTCACCGGGGGTATAAAGAGTAGCGGCCCTCGGAACTGGACTCAGGTGGCCCCTGCGCAGTAAATGCCACCTAACGAGTTTCTGCGGGTGCAAAATCAGGCTAAAGTCTCTTAACCTGCGCTGTTTTGAAATGAATTGCCGGCCATACCCCCCCTCACACACACACACATACAGGCACACTTACGCTGTGCAGAGGGCTTCGCGAGGATCAGATGCAAACCGCAGTGCGGGACGCAGCCAAGGATGCGGGGCAGGGAGCGACGGAGCGCGAAGGTAAGGGTGGACGCGGAGGTGGGGATGGAGGCGAGTACGGCGCGGTGAGGGCGGAAGGCCTTTCTTCTTCTCCTGCTTCTTCTTCTCCTGCTTCTTCTTCTCCTGCTTCTTCTTCTCCTGCTTCTTCTTCTCCTGCTTCTTCTTCTCCTTCTTCTGCTGCTTCTGATTCTTCTTCTGCTTCTTCTTCTTCTTCTCCTGCTTCTTTGTCTCCCGCTTCTTCTTCTTCTTCTCCTGATTCCTCTGCTTCTTCTTCTCCTTCTTCTGCTTCTTCTTCTTCTCCTGCTTCTTCTTCTTCTGCCTCTGCTTCTTCTTCTCCTGATTCTTCTTCTCCTGCTTCTTCTTCTTCTTCTTCTCCTGTTTCTTCTTCTTCTCCTTCTTCTGCTTCTTCTTCTTCTCCTGCTTCTTTTTCTTCTTCTTCTCCTGCTTCTTCTCCTTCTTCTGCTTCTTCTTCTTCTCCTGCTTCTTCTTCTGCCTCTGCTTCTTCTTCTCCTGATTCTTCTTCTTCTTCTTCTGCTTCACGCCTGCGCGAAGGAGGAAGGGTTATGGAACACCATCGACTTTGTGCTTCTTGTCGTCCTCACACAACCAATCAATGGGTTTTTCATGAAAGACAAATAAGTGATCTCCTTTCCCCGGGGAAGTGGAATAGGATGTATAATGTTACTTATGAATCAATATTTTATTCCCAATTCCAGCGGTCAAGGCTCGACTCTACCTCTAACCGGCGAGAAATAGCAAATACAGAATGCAATATTCGTTAAGAGAATAATAAAGAGCATACAGTATTGAGCTTCGTCAAAAGCTCTTTCATCTCCTCTTTTTCCTTCTTTATTTTCTTATTTTCTTCTTCTCTTATTTCACTCTTTCGTCTTATCTTCTTGTTCGTCTCTTTCTTGTTCTCACACTTTTTTGTTGTCTTCTTATTCTAGATGGCAGAACTAAAATTAATCTTCCAAATGCCATGATTTTGAGCATACTACGTGCATATGCTAAGGGGTTTCTGCGCAGGCTCTGAAGGAAAAGTGAACTTTTGTCTTTTCTGTGACAATAAAGACTAGTTTTGCTAACTAGTGTGTTTTAATACTAATAAGAATTTATATTTTGTTAAAAAAGTTTTCATTTTTTGTATTGATTTTAATGAATTTCCTGAAAACCAATGATCCGTCGTTATACAATCTTCTGCCGTTACTGAAATTTCATTTTATTTACGATTACGACCAACTTTATACCTCAAACTTTTTCATAAATGGCAGTATTATGTAGATTGATGTTTTAAATCTTTTCTACATTTTCACCTCTCAATCAATAGCACTACTGCACCCTACACCTCACTACTATCTTTGGCGTTGCATACAAGTCTTTATTTCATGTTGAAATCGAAAGCAAGAACCAATCTAAACAATCAAAGATAATCCCTATGTAGTATTTGAGTAAGTAGTCCTCGAGTGTGCATATGTGCAGATGTGTGGATTTCCATCAGCTAGACCACTTCTCGTGCACCAATTGAGGCATATGAGGTGTAATTCGACGCATCTTGGACTCCTGATGTGGAGCTGATAATTTTGTTTGGATTCGGCCATGAGATTCAAATAAATTTCAAAGAAACTGTTTTTGCGTGTTTTAGCGCTGCTATCTTAGTGGGTAGATGGAGAATTAAACCAATACCACCTAAATAGATCTATGTACGAGGCGTTGATTAAAATCCAATATTGTCCATGCCGCGTATGAGGCCTGGCATGCATCGCAATATACCAGCTAAAGGTAATTGCGATGCATTATCGCAAAGGCATTTTGCCTGGGCTTATCGCAATATGCTGGCCAAAAGGATTTGCTGTAGAAATAGCCAACTTACGAAACTATCATTCCGATCAACTCTCTCTTTCTTTTGTTCGTTGACATTCACACCTCACACTATTTAAGACTTAACAGTACTACTCGCGCAACTTTTCTTGAACGATGACCTTGCTTCCCCCTCCCATGAGCAATAAGCAGTTGAAGGCAAAAGCTCGCAGCTAGCACTGATGACAACATTCCAAGCATTAAAACTTCGTTGGCACGAAACAGACGATAGTCAAAGCTAATTACTTTCATAGTCGAGAACTTCTGTTCACCTTCATTACAATTATCTAAATAAGTGGCTGAGGCAGGTCCAGGTCCTTCAAGGAAGGCACACAAAACTTCTATCGAGCGTCCCTGCTGTTCCCTACCCAGAGCGATGACCTCGCCGCACACGTAGCAGGTTTGACTTAAATTTTCCAGAGGTTGACATTACTGTAAATACTCTAGTGGCCGACGTTGTAACTAATACCCCCACTCCGCCCGCAATTCTTCAATCCATAGTTCAAGAAAAGTTGCGCGAGTAGTACAATAATGCATGCCTGGTTTTTCGTTAGAATTAAACAAGATTTTCACCTATAAATAAATATTGACTCGAGTACAATAATGCATGCCTGGTTTTTCGTTAGAATTAAACAAGATTTTCACCTATAAATAAATATTGACTCGGTGAACAATTAACCTCAATGAGTTTTCATTATCAACAAGTGCGAGTGTGAGAGATATTTAAGTGCGTCAAGAGCAAATGAAAAACACAAAACTAAAAGTTATCTTAGTCTGATATCTGTGTTAATAATGCTTTTGAGATGGTAATATTATCAATTTATTCATGGTTTCATCTGTTAATAATGATTATATTTTAAAACAAATTCCACAATTATGTAAGATTATTCATTTATATATAAGGTAACATTTATGTGACCTAATTAAAAATTGTTTCTAACTGTCCAGTGATATTAATATTAATGCAAATGCAACAATTTTATTTAACTGTTTAATGGGCATTAATTTCCTTCCAAAAGTAATAATTTAAAATAAAGAAATTCATAATTATATAAATATATATAATAACTAGTAAGTATATAAATGCGCACAATGATATTGTCCTACAATACCATAAACGACTCCCTGATCACGGAGTAATTTCACAGTAAATCTTCTCATTAACTTGCTAAATAATTCAAAAGAGGATGATCGTACTATACTCCAGTTTCCATTACAAATAGATGCCAAATTATTCCCAATAGGCCTACAAGAGTACATGATTAATATATTTCACTATTTTCAGACTGTCATTAAGATTTTATTAGATTTTTTGTTGTCCAGATTTTATTTTTGACAGTCATATACATACTCATATTATACATATGTTTTTAGTCATTTAGTCATTTATTTAGTCAAAAAAAGTCAAAAACTGTATGTGACGTATGGGGGAGAAAATCATCTGCACACGCTTTCTTGAGTTTCAGAATCCCTTCCCAACAATTTAACTATTAATAGTTGAAAGATTAATATTATTATTATTATTATTATAATAATAATAATAATAATAATAACAACAACAAATTTAAAAAGCACATGTTGAAATGCATGAGGGATTTGGAAGAGAGATGTGTCTCTTGCCGAAAAACTAATTACAAGTAATGTTGTAACTGTTACCAATCAACTGTTACAAACAGGCTACAAAAATGAAATAATATTAAAGTTAATGTTCTAGAAGAAGGTATAAGAAATTACCATTCATCTGTATAGCCTCATTAAAAAAACTACAATATTTGGTGTGGTGAAGTTTGCTTGGGTTCCTAATATAAATCCCGAGGAAGCACTCTTTTTAAAAAATTATAGTTTCACTCGCACTTACACGAGCTCACTTACTTCCTTCCCCCAAAACAAGTAAAACCAATGTGTTTTTCCTACATGCTTCAAGGAGGTCTGGATGCTTTGAAAATTTAATGCTCCATCGCCTGCAATTTCTGAGAACCAGGTTTCATGTAGAATTACAAATACTTCCGTAAAAAAAAATCATGGTACTCCACATAAAACACTACAAAACAAATTGATTATTCTATAGATTAATAAAATTCTAAAATTACAAACTAATTAAATATTCTAAATGATTATCTGAACCCAACTACAATTATTTTATTCAAAATTGCATCCTTTGTAAAATTGCCAGTCGGTAACTGGACGGGTCTTTTTAGGGGGTATTTTTGAGTGTGGTCAGAGCTTGTTTATATGTTTGTTAATAATAATTATTATTCCAATAGTCTTCACACCCACCTGTAAACATACAGAAAGTTGAAAAAAGAAAATTGGATAATTTATGAATAACAAATGATAATTAATAGTTATAGATAATAACTATACCAATAACTTTTTTAATTATAAAAATTACACCAGTCAGAGAAATTAAAAAACAATAATCTTACCTGTAATAATTTTACCATTAGTATTGTCAAACAAGTATGAGTGACATCCACCCCTTCTTCCACTCTTTCCTTCCACAATCCACAAAATAAATTAAAAAATTAATGAAAGCTTTGAATTCGCTTTAACCTTAAAGACGAAATAGAAGACATAATAATAGACAAAAGAAAAATAGGCCCAGATGTGGTTGGCACATCCGTTAATTTTCAATTATTTATAAATTGGATTCAGAAAAATTAACAATAAGTATAATAAAATTAATTTTACATAAAAGTACTAAATCGAAAAACTAACCTTTACTACTAAAACTATCTCTACTAACTCCACTATAATTAGTGATAAAACAATTGGAAAATAATAAATGAAAATAAAAGACGTGTAGTACTAAATTAATAAAGTAATCGAAATTACTAAATGCAGATTTATGAAAAATAGAAAACCACAAAATGCGAATCACTAGCAACAATAACAAACTAGCACAGCACAATCTACATGAATGGCTTCAATGTTGGCAGAAACTACGGAACTGTACTCCGATTTTTTAATAGCTGTCTGTGATATTTCATCAGTTGTTACGGTGCCATCCAATCGGAACCGTACACTTCACTACAGTGACGTCACTATTGTGGTGTTCAACCTTCCGATTGGATGACACCATAACAGCTGATTTACTTCACAGGCAGCTATGAATAAATCCAAGTGTAGTCATTTTTTCATTGCAAACTTACATTTAACCACGTCAACGTAATCGGGTATGGATACATGTTCTCATCCGACAGTGGCATTTTTCACATGTCACTTTAGCTGATCTTTTTTGCTGGCCAGCACTGTACCCCGTGGTTATTATCAGTCTACGTCATTATAATTTTCTTCCATGAGGATAGTGTCCTAATTGTTACAAACGAGCAGTATGAAATGAAAATCGCGCGGGAAAATTTGTAAAATTCCATGTATTTTATGAGTATTTATATAGTAAATTTGTAAATTGGCTGAAACATTGAATTTGAAGTAAATAAACAGAAAAGGAGAAATGTGTGTATAATACTAGAGAAAATACATTTCTTAATCGTGCAAAAAATAGATTTCCAATTTAAAGTGACTTAAATAGTATCATTTTGATGCTTATAATAGAATAACCCAAACACCGTACAAAAAAGAGAAGAAAGTGGAACGTAGGAAGTACAAAAGAAGTGGACAAGCACCTGAGGAAAAATCTGAAGAATATAAAAAAAAGCATGCTGAACGTATGAAAAACAAAAGTCAGATATCTGTATTTTTAAAGGTTCTTCGCAGTAGCAGTTTTAGTAGAAGTTTAATAAAATAGTATGTTTTCTACGTACGGAAATAATTTTAAAACAGTTTAAGCGTCGGCGACCCCACATTCAGCTAATCCCTATACAGTATTTGAGTAACTCCCGAGTGTGCCGACCTGGATGGCCGAGGTGGCTAAGAGCGAGTACCGACTCAGCGCTTCGGTCCGAAGGGTCGCGGGTTCGAGTCCCGCCTTGGGCATGGCTGTTTGTCCCTTGACTTTGTGTGTGTTGTCGCGGAGGGCCTCGCGTTCTGCTGACCCCAGATCAGAGGAGCCCGCAAGTGTTTGTCTAGTGTATGGTCGAGTATGCGTCCCTTCGGGACGTAAAGGGCAACCGGCTGTCGGCTGGATAAAAAGCCCTACGAAAAAAAACTCCCAAGTGTGCGTATGTTTGGATGTTCGGATGGGCGGTGCTGTCGCTCACGGCTAGACCCATTCCCGCGCACCAATCGAGGCACACGAGGCGTCATTCGATGCATCTCGGTCTCTTGATGGGGAACTAAGAAATTCTTTTCGAATTCGACCAGAAGATTCACAGAAATTTCCAAAAACGTGCTTTTGTGTGTTTTCGCGCTGCGATCTTAGTGAGATGATGAAGAATTAAACCAATACCACATGTGTGTGTGTGTGTGTGTGTGTATGCGCGTGTGTGTGTAGATGGCTTTGATTAAATCCCAGTACCCGTGGTTATTTTCAGTCCACGGCGCCATAAGTTTCTTCCATGAGGTTGGCATACTGATTGCTTACAAACCAGCAATATGAAATGAAAATAGCGCGGCAGAATTTGTGGCGAATTTGTAATTGTAAGATTCGAAGTATTTTATGAGTATTTTTTGTAATAAATTTTCAAATTGCCCTCGAACATTGAATTTGAAGAATATAAGTAAATAAGAAGAAAACGAGAAGAGTGTGTATAATACTAAAGAAACTACGTTTCTTTAAGAGTGCAAAGATCGATTTTCAATTTAATGTGACTTAAAACTTATTCACTTTATTCACATAAACATTCAAAATAGTAACATTGTAATGCTTATATATATATATATATATATATATATATATATATATATATATATATATATATATATATATATATATATATATATATATTCGACTACAGAACAAAAATCAAACTAAGTTTTTGAAGTTTTAAAATCTTGGTTAAATCCAGTTTCTAAATTTAGAAAAAAATTATCTATCACGTGGTGTATACAGAATCCATGTTTTATGGGTCCTTGATTCTAAAAAATCGAATGACGGCCAAACCTCTGTCTACCCGTTTGTCTGTTTGTCCGTCCGTCTGTGAATAACCCTTGCGGCGAAACGCTTCAGCCGATTTTCTCCAGAATTGATATTCCCCAATGGATCAAGCTGACGTCGTGTCCCCTTGAATTTTAAATTGGCATTTTTCGAGGGGTACTTTACATGAAGCTTCTGGAACATATTCGAAATTTTGAAAAAAGACTCCAACGTTTTTGATTAAATTTTGTTGTTGTATAGTGTAAAGGACGTCTAAAAGAATGGTGCAGGTCTCATGTTCGTTAAAACCCCTGATTTTTGGAAAATTGCAAAAGTTCAAATTTTTTTTGGAGTCTTCCTACAACAAAAATATTAAATATAGAGATTTTTCCCTTAAT
Source organism: Teleogryllus occipitalis (assembly GCA_011170035.1). NCBI lineage: Eukaryota > Metazoa > Arthropoda > Insecta > Orthoptera > Gryllidae > Teleogryllus > Teleogryllus occipitalis. The sequence goes on from BLKR01001428.1 coordinate 59,005, forward strand.
GAAATCTGTTCCTTAAAGATAGATTTTGAAATAGGGTCATGTACAATTTTTCAAAAAATTGAGTACGTTTCGCATAATTTTGCATGAAAATACGGGCTAGAAAGTACGTACTGTTTTAGCATCAGTAGTTTTCTTTTGACTAAGAAAATAGTCCACATTTATGTGCTAATTAGAGTGAAGTGCGCCATTATGTGTAAGCGTGTTTAGCGACCTGTTGGAATTTTGATTCTAGATATAACAGTAATATTAAATACTGATAAACGTTTTGTTTCTAATTCACAAAATTCAATGTAGAAAATAATCCCCCAATGAGCCATAATACCCCAACCAGAAAGCGACAGATTGATCTCGGAGCTTCGCGACGTGACACGGAGAACGCACACCCTCAAAATCCAGGACCAATTAATCTGCTTTCTCTGAGCGCCGATCCTCCTCTGTGTATGTGTGTGTGTGTGTGTGTGTGTGTGGGCACGCGGGGGCGAACCGCAGTCAAACACGCATGCGGCCGTCGCTACGGTCAGCCTCAATTCCGAAGTTTTAATGATGTAACGAATACGGCTCCCCCTCTTGGCTCGTGGCAGGAGTTGGAGCAGGAGAGAAGGAGCGGGAGAGGGGTAGCCATTTGTCAGAAAGGATTTATAAACTGCCCTCATACACTCTGTTCCGAGGCTTAGCAGAGGTTTTGTCCAGTCAGTGGACGGGCGGTCGAATCTTTATTGAGCTCAGATAGGTCCCCATGCATCATGGTGCATGCTTAATATTCTCTCAGCAGAAATGTGTTCTCACAAAATTATCTTGTAGGATCAAATTTTGACTTCGTTCTAAACCTTTTGTTGGTAAAATGTATCATTAAGGCACACTGATCCGTTCAAGAAATCAATAACTAGTGGTGCTACAAAATGGCGCATACTTCCCCGTATTAGTTAGTTTTATAATACTAGTCCGGGCTAAGTTTTGAGTTTTGTCTTATCCTCATCCCAAGTGCCATCTATAGCATCTATTTCCTCAATATTTCGGCGCCCTAGCGGTAACATTATAATATAACGTATTCTTATACGCAAATTTTCTTTGAATAATTTAGAGTCGTTTTTGAGAAATTGACGTTAGAGCGCTTCTGAAAATGCACAATTTTTAGCTTATTTTTACACAAAACTTTTGACTTTATAAGAAACTTTACTGAAAATATTTCAATGCATTTTTATTCACAAACGCAATAATGTATTAAAATGTCAGTAATATAAATATTAGCAAGGTGAGAGGGATTTCCAAGAAATACATTTCTGGAATTGATAAAACAAAGAAGACGGAAATAGAGCATTTATTTCATTTTGTAAAGTACGTTTAGAGCTATCTGTACAAAAATTGAAGAGAAAACATTTGAAGCAGTTATATAAAAAATCTTGTTTGTAATGCTGTTTAATATTGTCCACAAAAACTCAAAAAGGACTCGATCTAAATTACGCGAAACGGACAAATATTTTTTTAAGTGTACATGATATTCATTAAATAACTAATTATGGAGAACAAACATCATTGGAAAAAAAATCTTTATTCAATATATTAGTAGTAGAATGACACCGAAAAATCCAAACTTTTGCAATATTCGAAAATTCAGAGGTATTAGTGAAAATCAGGCAAATCGGTGCTTAGGCCATCTTTACAAGTGTACTGAGCTCTATTGTTACAAGAAATTTGAAGAAAAAACTTGGAACCACTTTGAGAAATTTTTGCTTATGTCCCAGGGCTTCATGTAAGATTCGATTCGTACCAGATTGATTAAGGAATATTCATTTTGGAGAGAATCCTGTTCAGGCTCTACTGCTGTTCACAAACAGACGGACGCTTTGAAAAATTAAACACTTTTTCCGTTCTTGTTTACGTGTTTTTGTAGTTTTTGAGACATTCATCCATAATGCATGTTTGGATAATTTTTGCAAATAACACTTGAAACTGTGTGTGACGTTCTATGTGGTAAAATGTATTTTATGCTTGTTTTTTTTAAATTCTGGGATCGCTACCCTAACCCATAAAACCAGTTGAATTGGGAATACAGATGGAAATGAGCGTTTTTGGCAAGAATTCATAAGGAAATATTCGTCATGCATATATGCCAAACGAATCGCTCATTGTTGCTTTAACAACGCCGCGCTTTCAACATCGAAATACAAAAACGCCGCGTTGGCAGAGCTGAACCCGCCTCAGCCTCTCCCGCCGCCACCGGTGACCCACTTTATTACCTTATATAATATTTTTAAAGACTAAAATATGCATTTAATTGTCGAATTTCTATTGATATGTTAGTTTTAAAAGAATCGCACCTCATGTTCTACGACTCGTAATGAGTTTTACAAAAAAATGATGACTGACATGTGTTAATATGGACACAAATTGCAGTGTAATATGAGTAATACTACCTAACCGTTACTAAGCGCGAGAAAGTACACGCTGTTTTAACCGTTACTAAGTACATGTGAATGTACATGCTGTTTTAACCCTAATAGTTTGCTTATATACCGGGAGCGGCAGCTCAGTGCATCAACTGATGTTACTGTAGCGCCTCTGACCGGGAGGTCCTAGGTTCGAGTCCTGACGGCGGCAGGATTTTCGACATTAGCTTTTCAGGTAGGGCGAATTCAGTCGCTGTCTGGAGGTGAATTCTAACGGCCGGCTGGTTTGATCGGTAGTTTTCCGCGGTTTCTCCGATGAAAACCAGGCGAATGCCGAATGCCGTACCGAGCAGTACCGTAACAAACGGACCGCGCGCGATCTGTCCTTCCGCTTCCTTGTCCTATCCTCTCCCCTTACACACACACTTACACTAACGTGCACTACACTACCACATATTCCGGGAGACCGGTCGAGCTTGTCCCGGTTGGAGCGGTGCCCCGCTGGTGGAAAGAGTCCTGGTTAGGGGGAATTCCCACTAGCCGACGTTAGGTCGGCGCCGGATCTCACCATCCGGCGGGGGAAGATCACCGCCATCTCCGGAGAAAAAAATATGCATTACACTAACGGGACTAATAACCAAAGCAATTGACGCGCCCAGAAAAACGAAAGAATCAATCAATCAGTCTCTTCGAAATCGTTAGGATAAATTTGATTTTGCTAGTACTTGAGCTGTAATGGTTAGAGCAGTGGGTTGCCGTGTAGATCTGTGAGTGGTTCGTGGCGCTGAAGTCGGGGGGGGGGGCTGAGAAGTTGCGTTTTGAAGATGTGATGTGGGAAGTGGCCGCGCACCGCACCACCGCCTTCAGCAACGCGAACCCGCGAGCGCTTGTTAGCAGCTCTCTGCGCGGCACGTCCCGTCGCGTCGCACTGAATTAATCACGCGAAACAGCCCTCGCGCTCACGCTTCACCCGCCCCGCCCCACCATACCCCACCCGCCCCTCCATACACCACCCCGCCCCTCTTTGCCCCGCCCTGCTTTTTCCTACCCCACCCCACCCCGCTCCGCCCCGCCCCACCATCCCCCACCCCGCCCCGCCCCACCGTCACCCACCCCCTCTTTGTCCCGTCTTGTCCCGACCTGCCCTTCCCCACCCCGCCGCGCCCTGCCCCGCTCCATTCAGCCCCACCACAGCCTCGCCTGCGCCCCCACCTTCCCTCTTCAGCCCTCGACCCTCCTTCCACACCTCTTCCCCATAGTCCTCCCCATATCACTCTCGCTTCTCTCCGTCACAGCTCTTCCGGTCCTCGACCCTTTGCTTTGTTGTCCTCCTCCCAGCATTCCCCACCTGCATCGTTGCCCTATCCCTCCACCCTCGAGTCTTCTCCGCCGCTCTCCCCTCTTTCCTCTCCGCATCATTCTCTTTCCTTTTCAGTCCTCTCCCCACCACCCACGCCCCTGCTGTCCCCGCCCCAACTTCTTCCCACCTGCGTTCTCGCTCTGTTTTCGCACCTTTCCTTTCCTGCCCTCGCCCCTTCGGTTCCACCTCCGCACCGCCTCCCTACCTCTTTCGCTTGCACTGCTCTCTCCCCATCACTCCCTCCTCTGCTGTCCTCCCCCTCCCCCTGCCTCTGCCCCTCCCACTTTCGCTCTCCGCCACGCGGCGCAGTCATTCGCGCTCCGCTCTTTGAGGATTCAATTACTCCAAAATGTGAGGCGCCGGGACACTTTTGCATGACAAAGCTTCTCAACTACTCTAGTGGCAACTGAATCTGTTTTAGCCGGTGACGTGAGGCACGCGTTGTCACGTTACAAGAACGGTAGCTCGCGTATGAAATTTTGCACTGAGTTGCTGTCTAGTAATCAGAGCTTAGTTTTCAGAGGTTAATTGGTGTCTAGTAATCAGACACACTACTTTTATGCGCAATTTCAGAGAAAAAGCGTGTCCTGCACCTTGTTGTATGCTGAGGTCTGAAACAACTGCAAATGTCTTCAGTATTCAATTTCTAAAATGGATTTTCCGTAATATTAAAATCGCCGTACAAGAACAAAACTGACAAAATGACCATTTTTCAGTACAAGTATCTTGTTTGTAAATATATCTTCTCGGTAGTAACTCTCTGTAGTTGTTGGTTATTGCGGTGTGATTTAATTGTTTTATAGGAGTTTTATAAGTTTTCTATACTGATAGAACATCCGTCGAAAATAGAGCCAATAGATTCTTCTAGTGATTAGTCGATCGGAATCAACAGCTTTCAATCTCCTCTGTAAGTGCCTTAAAAACCCTCAAAAATGCTTTTTGGGTACTTAAAACTCCCGTGTGTTTTAAGAATTATCTTCGAATGATCTTGAATTATTCAAAAAAAATGATCCGTTTGCCATCGTTTGAACTTTAATTTAAACTTTAATGTGTAGATACCACTGTGTTATGATAAAAATTGTCCTCATCTGTAGTCCGAGCTGCGTCAATGACCTTTCACTTCCCTGACTGGCCGACTAGAAGCGGCTTTGGTAGCATAATGGTTAGCAAATCGGACTGTTGTGCCTAAGTCAAAGCCAATCGAAGCCATGGATATTGAAGGGCACAAGAAACCCTTCGTAGACCTTCCTTCGGAGGGGATGTAAAGTCGGCTGTCCCATGTTATAGATTTACTGTAATAGATGTAATTGATCTATATAATAGATCCTCAAGACTAAAAGAAGCATCTGAGCTAAATATAAATCGCCTGTTTCATCGCTTGACTGATACTTCCGCTAGAGTGTGAAAGCAGCGTGGCAAAATTGGCGTTGTCAGACGGAGGAGCAATAATCCTGATGGTCGGAGTCCCGCTATATAAAAAAGAAATCATTGAATGGAATTGACTTGAAGAGACCTAGCTGTGACCGAACTCAAGGACTCGAGCAGGTTAAAAAATAAAACAAGTGAAGTCATCTCTGTGAACATGGAATTATTCAGAGCGCCGGATTTCGACGGCTTTACGGTGATCATTACTCCTGTTGTATGTGGTTTAAGACGGTCGACAGTGTGTATCCTTAATTAATGCCATCAGCATGTCATCAGCAATCCCAAAATCCGAGCAGATTACCCTGCTACTGTACGTAGGATTCCGTATCATTGGCCCTTCCATCTGATTTTACAAATTACTGTTTTGTTTTCTGAAAATATTTTTTTAATCCCTTATTTTTGTATGACCACATTTGTATCTTCTGTTATCAACGTAAAAGTTGTCTTAGACCAGGATTAAAACCCAAACCGTGCAAACCGGTTGTACACTACATGCTACAGTTTTCCTAGTTCAATAAATATTTTGACGAGGTAAAATGTAATAGTTGGGACATCCATGCCACTCCTCCTAATTCGCAACTCGCCGGTCGCCGCTGTTCCGTGTTGGGGGCCGTCGCTCGAGTGCGCGCTCCGCCCCCGCCCCCCTCCGCCAACAGCCACCGCCCCCCGCGCGGTCCGGGCGCGTCTCCAATTTCCCCCGCGCGCCGCGCTGCGCTGCGCCACGCCGCCGGCCGCCAATGATAAACCAACAGCGCCGGCGACGAGGCAGCGTTCGGCGTACGGGGTGAAGGACCTCGCGAGCCGCCACGCAGCCTCATCAGACGAGCTTACCAGCAAATGTATCCCCTTTTCGTAGCGTATACACCATTAAATAAATTGCAACTGAGGTGTTATTTGTAAGGTAGTATTGTTTTGACGCTCAAGATGCTTATATTCTAACCAAAGGCATTCTATTTTAAATGAGGAAAATTGTGTATGTTTCGAGGGTCTACATACGGGAAGTTTAAAGTCAGAACCGATACAGGGAAGAAGGTATAGAATTTTAGGAATGCTGATGGACATTAAACGAGAGAGAACCCTTGGTAGAAATTAAAAAGGAACTAAGGTCATGCTGCTAAGGTGGAAATAAAAAAGTCCGTTGACTTCTGTTCTAAGACATATTTTTGAGATGACAATATTTCCTTATATAGGGTGCATGTTTGTCCAGTATGTTTCTGTCAGTTTAATCAACACGTGCCTTAAAGTGAGCATTTCCAACGATGTGCCATGGTCGATTATATAAATATCAAGTAATAGCCGAATAACTTCATTATTCGTTTTGATTTTTATTTGCTTCAACTGGATATATATATATATATATATATATATATATATATATATATATATATATATATATATACTGTATAACTTTAAAATATGTGGAAATTCACTTAAAAGAAATATTCTCACACACTCAGGTACCATCTACAGTTTGATACTCCCGGATTAAAATAAGAGAAAAGCATAATACTTGTCCGCAAACCATTTTTTTATCTGCTCATCACGATCTGCAACTGTGATCGTGTAGTGTGCCTCCACTCCATTGCGAACTTGTGGTCGAACGGAGAAGTCCCGGGAGGGAGGAACCATGAGCTAAGGGGGGAGGGGAGGGGGCAAAAGCGACAAGGGGAGATCCATGGTCGCGAGCGCGGTCGATACCCCTCGGCTGGAGACATCGAACTCACGGGCTCGAACAAATAATAAAACACACGGCGACCGCCTGTGGTTGATGCTCATCTCGAGGTTCCCGCGACGCCTGTCAGTCGAAAGAAGGGAGATAACGAGCAAACACCGCAGAATTCAACACAGCGCGCCTCGGGGACGCTTCCCCTGCCGGGGCGTCTGCAAATAGTTTACTTTTTCTCCGAATGAGGCGCAGGGGAGGTGCGTCTTCGATCGGGTCTCGTACGAATTTACCTTCGCGGAAGGTGGTTTCCCAAAGCAAACATTGGACGGTAGAAGGTAAATCATTTCAGCGAGGATCTCGTGAATCTTTACTTTTTTTTTGTAAATGTGTGACGAACTGTTATTTTGGAGGAATGTTACTCTGCTGTCAGTAAACCCAATTGCGGGGCATCGGAGGAACACAAATTTTGTCGTGATGTTGAAAGAATGTCTTGCACGTGAACGTGATAAGAAAATTAAATCAGCATTTTCTTAAATCAATATAACTAATATTGGAAGTGATACGTTATCTACAAACAAAATGCGAAAATTATATTAAAGCATTAGCATCAATGTGTTTTATTAATTGACCAATCCCGTGATCCACATCCCACAATTACATCAGTGTGGAGTTAATAATTTTTCCATCGGTGTTATTACTAGTTTAGTCGCTTTCGGCAACAAACGGTCGGTGCTGAATATCTGAGATGCCAGTTGACGATGAGGCTGATTGGGAAGAAATGGATTATTTTTAAGGAAATGAAAGTTATGACTAAGTGATAATATATGATTGAGTACGATAAACTATTATTCTCTTTACATTTTCTGTTTGTATTTAAAATGCTAGTTTTGGAGTCAACATATCTCTCATTTAAAGAAAACCACACTGTTGTATTAAGTTAGGAAAGAAAATTTTCGGAAGCGTAATTTAGATTCTGGCTTTCAAAATCTATATCTATATCTATATCTATATCTATACCAATATATAAAGACAGAAGTGCGTTGTCTTCCAACGCGGTAATCTCTGAATCTACTGAACCAATGCCGATGAAACTTTTGTGCTAACTTCCTTTAAAGGTCTGGAGTACTATAGGCTATGATTTACAACCATAAACCGTAATATATTTACAAAATAATCACTTTTCTCGACATTTTTGGCATAGCTTTACATCACAGATTCAAGAGCGCATCAATGTCAATAGTTAAGCTGTGCGCCACCAGAGGATGACGTCTGAGATCTACTACTGGTTTCATCAATGTCCAGAATTAATACGAGATTCATTGGACTTTGAATAAGGTTATGTAATATCCCTGTATGAATGGTGGTGATTTGTTAGTTCTGAACATTGGTGGAATATTTGTAAGAAATCGGTAACTAAAGTGGTAAAAATGACAAGGTACATGCATTATCCTTAATCCGTGGTATGTACAAAGTGGCTATAAAACATTGGAGTTTGAATTTGTACAGAAATTGAGGTAGGTTGAGACAGTGCAATGTACAATAATATATAGTACAGAATATACAGTAATCTACAATGTATTATATATAGATATCGTATACATTTCTAAACAACCTCTTCTTTTACAGAAATTTGTAAACATTGAATTTCTTGAAACAATGCGAGTGTTAAGTTGTCAAAACATATTATACAAGTGCGAATAAATGGGCAGTCTATAAACGTTTTGAAACGGCTATTAAGAGAAGTGCGACTTGCTGAAGTACTCACTCGCACTATTGAAAATAATACTGCAAGGAGGGATGCAAATGTAAATAATTCTCTACGTAGTAGGGTTGCTTTTCAATAGCACTCACAATTTGATTATTTACACAGTTCTCATGTTCAAATTGGTAAAATGTAAAATGTTTGTATGTTTTGGTTTCATCCAGTTGATTTTTTTCTTCATTATGTGCAGAAGATTAGTGCAGTAGTATGTAATTAAGCAATGATCACTTACATATTGAGAATAATCTGTGCTATTATTTTGCATTGCAATTGCTTCCAGCACATGAATTGGTTTCTGTTATTCACATTTCAAGATCCTTAATATGTAGCACTTGAGATCAAATAATGAAGCTAATATGGTTTTGTTCAGAAGATTGTCAATTTAGTGTGTACCCACAATGTACATGTTGGTGGATCAGTATTGTTCTCATGCTTTAATTAACTATGATTAATTGATTTACATAAAAAATTAAGTTTTGTTCTACACGTAGTTTAAACTTATATATATATTTTTCGTCTTCAAAATAATTATAAGTACTGGCAATTACTTTCAATATTGATACTTTCATTTACTTTTATGATTATGTTTCGTCAATTACGTTTAGACATATATATATATATATATATATATATATATATATATATATATATATATATATATATTCATATTCCACGTCTATCTTCTAGCGTCTCCGTGAGAGAACTCTGGCATGTTAAACTTCGCTTAAAACAGTCTGTCCCTTCAAGGTCACAATTTGAAAGATCAATTTCAAATATTTGTTTATGAATACAAGAGAAGACAAAATATAAAAAAGAGTAAGTTTTACAATGTGACAATTTATTGACAGTATTGGAAGTAATATGTGAAACTCCACAAAAAAAATATACGTGAGTCTACAAGTATTTTATTCTGTAGTTTAGAATTGTTTATTGTTTTTAGTTATAAAATGAAGAAAGTTTAGGAGCTGGAAGCCCAAATAAGAAAAATATAATTTTTTGTGAAAAAGTGAGCGAGGTAGACCGGAAATTTCCAAATGGAGGTGAAGAGAAGACAGGGCTATCGAAGCGTGGCCGTGCAGAGCATGGCAGGGAGGAGCAGGGTGGAGAAGGGATGCAACAGAAGAGATAGTAGGCCCCACCGCAGGGAATGAAAAAATGGAATTCCTCTCCCTGACTAATTTACTATAAACCCGAGCAACGCCGGGTACACCAGCTAGTTATTAATAAACATGGAGTGAATCCTGTGCGTCTGCGAAAACGGTGAATTGATTATTGAACAAGTGCTTTGGTATGCAAAGTAAGTTTATTAAACAAAGACAACATTTTGTTGTGAATATGTTTTATACATTTTATTTTCACAAAGAGCCCAAATCACTTGTTTATAAGTAAGAAATCGTCAGGATCTTAAGTCCACGAGTGAGCTTCTTGAATGAAATGACACGAGTGTTCGTGCGCGCGTGTGCTCACGCGTGAATGCGCCTGCGGTGGTGCAGTGGGCAGCCCACGAGCCGCGCTCTCATTGGCCCAAGCGCCGAGCGCAGAGGGCGTTGACGTCGCGCGGAACCGCAAGGGCGTGGAGCAGGGGGCGGGGCGGGGCGGGTGCCCGTGCCATAAGAGCCCCGAGATCCGCCTTCGCCGCTTGGGGTATCAGGCTACAATAGCGGCGGACGCAGCGGTGCCGCAAACACGCGTCCTAATACCCGCCTCCCCCCAGCGCTGCCCCTCAGCCTCCGCACAGGACCTCTCCCCCATTAGCCCCTCCCGCCTCACCCCCAACGCCACTGGCGTTCTCTCCTTCCTCACAACCATAGACTCTGCTTCTGCTCTCCTGGCTTTTTCACCTTCTACTTCACTCAGTTTCTTCACCTTCTTGTGATTCTTCCTCCCATGCTTCAGCTAAAAAAATGCATCCTGTCCTCTTCACCGCCTACGCTGTTTTGTACAGTATCAGCCAGTATAACTTCCCTGTTGTTTCCGGGCTCTCTTAGCCGTTTCATCCACAAACTCATAGAATTTTATCCTTGCTCCGTCTGGTTTATGCCCTCTAATCAATCACCGGTCCCGCCAGTCATACCACCACTCTCTCTCAATATAATTTTATTCTGCATCTTTCTTGTCCACCTCACGCCACGTTCCATCTAATTACTCAGACCCCTCTTTACCTTCCCCCTTTCCACAATTTCACACGTCTCACTTTCAGCTGTCTTAATCTGTTCCGCCTTCCTCTGGCAAGTCCCGCTAATCTATTCATTCCCTCCCGCTCAACACTGGCTTTCATTTTTTTCCTCACTTTTTCTTATCCATTCTCTCCCATCTCACTCTAACGACCAAGTCAATATATTCTCCACATTTCTCACTTTGTGGTCACTGTCCGTTTATACAAACCATCCCTTCTCCTTGACGCTGTCTTGAGTTAGAAATCCCCGTTGTTTCCCTTTCCTGGGCCCTCCCAACTTGCTACCTCCTCTTCCCGTCCGATACGCTTTCCACGCCCGTGCCTTCCTAATCCCATCCACATCGTCTCCCGTGTCAAATCTTCCCGTTTGATCCCAAAACTTTTGTCGCTTCTCTAATTTCCTCTCTCTACAAACACCATTCCACTTTCCCTTCACTTTTTCGTTTACTTTCATATCATCAGTTAGTGCCTTCTCTTACGCACTCCAAAGTGTCGCACCTGGTAATAAGGTCGAATTCAGTTAGTGTCTGAAAAATAATTCTAAGGAGCTACTACACTGAGTATTTTCTGTGGTTTCTCCCATGTAGAGCAGGTGAATCTTGGAGCAAAACCCCACGAGACAATCACAATCTTCCCTTCCTCTCTCCTTACACAAACTTACATGCATTACAGAACCACACGTGGCGGGCGATCTGTTGGAGTTACGAGTTCATTCCAGTTGGGGTGATGTCCCGCTGGCAGAGATCCTACGATTGGGAAATCTCCGCAAACCGATGTGTAGGTCTGCGCCGGATATCACGTGCCAGAGGGGGCAAAGGTCACTGTCACCTGCCGACTACAACATGCACTACACTCACGGGACTATTATCAAAGAAGTTGCCGCACCCGAAAACCCAAAATAAGCAATCAGTCAAACGCCCCACCAGCTTGCACTCTTCACCCCGTCCGCTTCCTCCGTCTCGTCTCGTCTCTTCTCCGCTGCGCACTCCCCATCGCCTCGCCCGCCCCGCGCCGGGCATCTGTTTGCTTTGGCTGAGCCCTCCCGAGCGAGGGGCCTTCTGCTATGCAAGCGGTGGGGCGTCCTTCGGCGACGCTTCCCAGCGCCACAAAAGACCCGCCCCCCGCGCCCTGCGCGGCGCTCAAGAAAGCGCCGCGGTGCGGTTGATACGCGCGCGTAGAGGGCGCTTCTTAGGCGTCGCAGCGAGGAAACGCGGAGAAATGCAACCAAATAAAATTTTTGTTTACATTTCATTTCTACTTTTGAAAAATATTTTGTTTATTACGCTCAAAGAACATTTTATAAATTGATGTACCGGCAGGGTAGGTTGCTCTTTCGGGAATGCAGCCACTGGAAGGGAAGACTCAGGGTCAGTCGATGGGATGTAGCCCGGCGTTTAAAAGGTGTGCAGGCACCCGAGCAACTCACAGAGTGATTTGGAGAGAGGAAGACAACGTGCTGTTGGTGTGTGAATGGTAGTGATTATAGTGGGATTGGTCCCTGGATATTCTTCTGTTGCAACTAAATCTTGCGCTTGGTATTTGGATCTTCTGATATTTTGGTAACTGGTTACAGGCATGACTTTCTCTCCTGGAATACTGATCATTGGCTAAGTATATGGTACTTATTTGGACACGAAACGTTGTGAGTATTTGTCAGAATACACGTTTGTTATCGTTATAATTTGTCGTTATTTGGACCATCGTTTACTCCGGGTGTGTTATATTTAATTCTCTTTCTCCAAATCACCATTTCAAGCCGTCTGTAACGTTCTGCAAAATTTGCATTCATCTTTCAGTCTCCCTCAGTCTTCCACGATCACGCACTCTTTCTGGAGTCATGTGGTGTGTTTCACTCTAGAACGAAACATTTTTTAGACATTTGTTGCAGTAAGATGGATGCGCAATTCACACTTACACAAGCAAACACGCACACACACACACACACACACACACACACACACACACACACGCACACATACATACACAAATACGCATACTTAATTGTAACAGTACAATGTTGTCTACAAATACTGTAATTTCCATCTCATTTCGTTTACTTATGCGGTTCGACTGGTCTTTCTTCGCCACTATAAGTCTATAACATTTTCAAATTGCTTCACGTTTCACTTCGGAGGGTATTAGGAACAAACAAATCGATCAGAGTAGCCGATCACTTAAATTCTCATGGGTACGGTTGTGCAATGGTTAGCGTATCAGACCTAAGTTCGCTGGTTCAAACTCGATCGAAACCGTGCATTTTTAAGGGCAAAAAATCTTCGTACGCCTTCCTTCGTAGGCAAAGTAAATCCGGAGGTCCCATGTTGCAGGTTTACTGCATATAAAAGATCCTCAAGCCTAAACGGAGCTCTCTGAGCAAAAGTGAAAACGCCTCGTTTATCGCCCAAGTGATTCCTCTCCCAGATGGGCAAAGGAGCGTAAGGGAATTGAGACTCATCACGGACAAATAAGGCATCATTGAATCATTTGAACTCTCAATCGTCGCTGGTGTCAAAACCCCATCGCCGTCGGGACTGCAGTTGAGGACTTCGTGGCCTACAAAGCGTCGAGTGCAGACCCGCAAATACATGCTAACACATGTCATGTTATTACGCTGAACGAATCATGTTTTGCCTCACGCGTAATTATCGGGCGCATTTCGCTGGGTTGCAGGGCGGAGCATAAAGCGCGCGGCGGGGCCTCTGCAGGGCGGCGGGTGCACTGGGAGGGGGAAGGGCAAGGGAGGGGAAGGGGGCGGAGGCTCCCCGTCCCGACTCCCAGAGGATTAGGGCGGCGACCGCAGGTAATGGAGACATCGGCCCAATCTGCGGCGCTGAAAGCGGCCACCGCCCCTCCGCTCGCTCGCTTTTATGGCCCCGCCCACGACCCAGCGCGGGCCACCCCACAGGCGGTAGAGTTCAACACTAGTTACATGGCTGGGGTGGAGTCAACCATTATATGAAGGAAAATTATAGTGGCATGATGCTCTGACTGTTTCCCGTGGATTCTCCGATCAGTACCTGAAGAAGGTCGGAACAGTACCGAGACAAATGGGCCAGGAATCATCAGCGATCTCTCCTTCCTCGTCTTTGATCTGTTCTCTCTCCTTACAGTTACATTTACACTAACGTGCACTTCAGTACCACACATGTCCGAAAACCAATTGCGAGCTTAGTTCTTAGCGGTTCTCGTCTGGGAGAATATTTCCTTAGAATGGAAAACTTCCTCAAGCTGATATGTTGGTGGGTGCGGGTTCTCTCGTTTCACTGGCTGAGGAACGTCGCCACCTCCCGTTAGTAAAATGCATTTCTCCCCTGGAGTAATGACCAAAGTAGACACGCCCGGAAACCGGAAATACTCATTCACTCACATACTCGCTTTCCCCGCGTACCTAGGCTCGCTCTCTGAACAAGAGCCACGCCCACTTCTCCTTTCCCTGCCTCCTGTCTCTTGCACTCGCCCTTAAGGATGGTCCAGTGCTTCAATCGATACGACACTTAGTATCTCTGCTAACAGCTAAATGAAATGTCAACAACTTCGATATTTCAAGTCTCGATACATCTAATGTCGATAGGAATAAATGTAACATTTCAAAATTTGCATTTTACGTTGTGTTCATTTGCGTAAGAAAGAATAATTTGTTCATTATGTATTCTCTATATACCATGCATAATTCGCATTATTATATTTTATATGAGCATCGTTTATGTCCCCATTTAAAAAGTGGAAATCAAATAGTTTCCTCCAAGTCAACACAAAAGAGATGTATATTACTAGATTCCTTGATTACAATGCTACAGTTTTGTTTTCGGTATTAGGATATGTTTATTCTATTTTGTCAATAATAATACGGAGAAAATCCTATAAGTTCCTTGCCGATTTCTCTACACTCCTTCGTTCCTGCTCTTGCTCTTTCGCTTTGTTACTATCCATTATCTGTTTTCACATATTACATATTTTCTCTTCTCACGTATTTAGCAATAGTTTCTGTTTCACAGCCAAATTTTAAATTCCTCGTCTTTATTTCTTATTTCCAAATCTCTAATTTTCTCTCAAATTTTCTTCCAGTCCTTTTATCAGAATTTTCCATCTTTTTCTTTCTTTATATTTTCTTCTATCTTTTCCCGTTCTTCCTGTCAGCATCACCCTTTTATTAATCTTTTCACGCCATTTTATTTTACTGTCACATTACTTTGTTTCCTGAGTGCATCAACGTGTTTTAGAATAAACTAAAGATGCTGATGAATAAAACCACATGAAATGGCTTTCGAAAAGTAGCACGCTTGCTGATCAAGAATCAAATATGAAATAAATGTGCCACACGTGTTTGAACAAAATCAGTTTTCTGAAATAGCATACATGTGCTATAGATATTACAACAGTGCTTTGCATACCATGAATGTAGAAAAATGCTGCTCCATAAGGCAAAATGTAATTAACAAACATTTAATGGCAGACGGTCTCTTCCGTGCAGACTTGCTCACATGTGACGTCATCTGTATCGTAAGCAGAGACAAACTGAGTTTGGGATCTAAGTCGCTACACGTAGTAACTTAATAGGCAGAATAACACAATAAAATATTTGCGTTTTTCAATCCAAATCGAAACTTTTCCTTTGTTTTGATTTCTTCCCTAGTTACTGGGTATCTAAGAAAACCATAGACAACTCTCACATATCCAAAGGTGGTCTCGTTTTTTTTGTGTGCACTCATTCGAAATTAACAATAGAGATATTTTTGTATTTTTACTGGTTCCTAGAAGTCTGCCAAAACCTCCGACGCCTATTGAAAGTTTGGATTCTGCTTTTTTTACACTCAGTGTCTGTGCGCAATGGGAATTGGTAATGTAGATTTTTACATTCAACGCCAAATAAATTACTCGCGTACTATTCATGAATATTGCCTGTTTTTATGAGGGAGAGTTTAATTTGTTGAAATTACAGAATGTATCACTATGTCCATATTTGTGGCGACATTATTCAACCTCAATATTTCAACGACCAGTCGCTTGGTTGCCCTTTGTGAATGTTAGAAGTGTGTTTAATAATTGTAGCGTCATTTGCGTTATATTTAATATATCTTTCTTGAACGCTCTCTCTATAAATTAAACAATGGGTTTTGAAGCAATTTGGGCATCATAAGTTCAGAATGTAGATGTTTGTATGTAAATGTTTATTTAAAAAGGAAACATCCACGATCTGTAAAAGTAAGGGAATCTACGAAAGAATTATATATTCGTCTCAATTTGTGTGCTTTTTCTGAACTTTCCACCCCAATACTTTCTTTTTCTCTCTGTTTTCGTCTGCGGTTTGTGCAAGGTTTCTAGTTTCCCATGCCCTGTAACGCAAGAACTTTGTGATTGTGTCGTAGTAAGAAACAACAAATCACCATTTACGGTCATATTTTAATCTTCCATAATCATAATTTTTCATTTTGTAATTTCCCAGGAAATCAAAGTGTCAGTGTTTTCAAAGTAGGTCCCAACATCACCAAGGTTTCGTTCTAGGAAAACATGATCTTTATCACAAATTCCTTAGCAGTGACAGAACCTACAATCACATACAACCCACTTCACTTACTTTAAGTTAGGAAATAATTAACTGGCACCCGTTTAACAAACCCATCAGATACCTAGGATATTTAATGGATACACATTTAAACTGTAAACAATATGTAAATAATAAAATATTACAGGCTAAATCAAAACTCCATCAAGTCCATTAATAGACAAGTCAGCCAAACTTTCATACAACAGAGCCCTAACAATAGTTAAAATCATAATTCGACCGCTCTTATTATAGCTTCTCCAGTTTGAATAAATGCCGTAAGATCGAACACACTCACGCACACACACGAAATAAAGATAGTTCAAAATCAGTTTCTCCGTACAATTACACATACTTCCATTGTTTCAATTACCATGCTTTATTTCCAACCAACAGCTGCACAATGAATTCCAACTCAAAGTAGTAGAAAACTACATCACATATCTCTCTATAGAGTTGTACTATAACATACCTCAAACCACCAGAATAAGTCTCCTCTTGTTAGGCAGAAATCTCACTCCTCAGACTAGTTCTGAAAATAAATTTCCCTCATGTACCTTCCGTACAAATTATTTCGAAAAGTGACTCGCATGAGGTCTGCCCATAAAAGATTCCTCCGCCAAAAATGTAGTTTTTTGGAAATAATTAGGATTGTGTTTCTTTTAAACCAACAGTACAAATGTAGTGTGAACTGAACTTTGTAAAACCTGAAAATATTCATCTATATATAAATAAAAGAGAAAGCACATATTGCAGTGGGTTTGTGTTACATGAGAGTAGTCTGTCGCTCATAGATGCAAAAACTACCCGTCCGATTTCTCTTAAATTTTCACTTCGCTCTTATTAGTATCTGGATTGTTAAATAGTGGTTTGAATTAAATCGGACATGTGGGGTGTTGTTGATTATTTATGCGTTTGTGATGAGTCAAGTGCCCCTGAACAGAATCTCTATGCAACCCGCCGAGCTGTCAAGTATTAAGACGTCCATGGCTACTTATTCTGCCTCAGTGATTGTGAAACATAATCACCTTATATTACTTCAACGTCATCTCAGACAAGTAAATCAATCTTCTTCAAGACAATGCCATATCGAACGCATGCCCAAACATGAGGGAGAATATTTTAACACTAGGATTCTTGACAACCGTGTCCACAGGACATGAAACCAACTAATACTCCGGAGAAAGTCGTTCATCTATTGGAATTTCGCAAAGCGCAATGTAAAACGTGAATAGCAATCACATGACCAGTAGCGTGGGAAGTGTAATACACTGCAAAAGCGAAGCATTGTTGGATCCACTAGCAATAAATAAATAAAAAAGGAGATATCGGCTGACACGACCTTGACGGCAACCGCACCGCTCTGACGAGAGGGAGTGGAGGCGCTCCAATGAGATTACGCGCTCCGCGCCTGCGCAGTGACAGCCGGCGACGCCGCTGCCACGCGCGATATCGCTTTATCCGAAACCTAATTCCCAGGAGGCTTTGAAGGCGGCGGAAGTTCCTTAATGAAATTCAACTGTCTTTTCAGCCGTTCCGTCACCTTATTTGCATCCGAATGTTCAATTAAAACTCCACAGCGCCGGCCGGAGCAAACAATGTCACTCGGCGAGGGCAAGACGGACTTGTGCCGAGAGATCTTCCTCCTCCGAGCAGTCGCGAGAGGACGTGTGTCTAACGGCTGAGGGGACGAGCGGAGGATAAAGATAATGGAGGAGCTCATTATGGTGGAGAAGAGCTTGTTTTCGCGGCTCAGTTCCTTCGTATGTTGATTTCTCTCGAGAAAATGTTCCTTTCATCTTCTTTCGCGTTTTGATACTTCATTTGTTCGCTTTTCTGTTTACTTTTCTGTTCCTTTTCCACCAGTATTGCATTGTTCTTCACGTGGCCTTGAAAACGACTTCAAATGTGTTTGACATTATTCATTCATTTTGCAGGGCAGGTAACCAAATCTAGGTATGCCTTCGTTCATATATTTAAAAAAATTTACTTTTTCTCCCTATTCTGCAGTAAAGAAAATGTTTTGGAAGGACCTCAGCATGATGTCGAATATCGGTCGTCAAATCGTTAGGTTTAAGGTTCTTTTCAGCTGCAATTTCTCTCATGTGTCAGAATTCAGGTTCATTTATGCCGTTCCACAGATGGTTAAGACTGGTACAAGTAAGAAGGACATACTTGCAATTTTTACCCGTAAATCGGGATGTAAATGTAGATTAATTGACAGATGGATGTGACTCGGTCAACTGTTAGATTAGAAGCTTTTGAGCTGAAACTTGGTGACGTATGGGGTAAGATCTTATTGTGCCCTTGCAGAGTAATTAAGATATTTATCCCGGCAGCACACGCGCCTTTTTCTGTAACATCAGTGCACGCACTCACATATTATTTTCAGTAATGAGATATATTTTTAAATAATTAATTAATGTTTTTAGTGGTTTGTATGCAAATTAATAAAATTGAAAAAGGGAAATAAGCTGAAATATTTTCATTCTATTTGATATATTTTACATATCTGACTACTTTCCTGCATTACATGATTTACAAACTGTTAGTGAATGCTCCAAACAAATAAACTTTTGCATATTTGGCACTAATATTTTGTTAAGTCGCGTAAAGTACTGAACGAGAGGCGTCGCACGAATGCACGCTCTGAGACCCGTGCAACGGTTTGGAATGTCTCAGCGCTAGAAACGATGACAATACTCTCTTTCTCAAAAGAAGTGTGATCTTCAAAGAAGTGTGACCTTTGGAAGGAAAAAGTACCTGGAAGCAGTGGTCAAGGGCGGCCAAATTGCAATCACAATATTAGAGTGAAGGCTTCCTGGATCTCTCAGACCACCTACATGCACTGCCGTGTTAAATGTTTGAGAGTTCTTTACATGATGCCTCTAAGATGTCTTCAAAAATTTCTGGAAAATTACTGATTTTTTTCCTATTTTTTCCCTCGAATATAAGGAACTAAAATCAACAGTAACAGATTATGGTGTAGTTATATTTGTTAGTTGATTGTTTATTTTTGCTCGAAGAGAAGAAAGTGAATAGTTCCATTTTTTATTAAAACATTTTACATTTAGAAAATTTGAATATTACTATTGAAATTTTCTAAATGTAAAATGTATATTTAAAACACTAAGGGTTTTTGTGTAGACAGGAGTTTGAGATTTGTACTCTGATGGGAATAAATTCAAAGCGAGAAAGAGGAATTCGGATTCGAGGGCGTTGCGCGAGCGTAGCTGCGAGCGTTGCTGCGAGCGTTGCTGCGAGCGTTCCTGCGAGCGTAGCTGCGAGCGTTGCTGCAAGTGTTGCTACGAGCGTTGCTACGAGCGTTGCTGCGAGCGTAGCTGCGAGCGTAGCTGCGAGTGTTGCTGCGAGTGTTGCTGCCAGCGTTGCTGTGAGCGTAGCTGCGAGCGTAGCTGCGAGCGTAGCTGCGAGCGTTGCTGCGAGCGTAGCTGCGAGTGTTGCTGCGAGCGTAGCTGCGAGCGTAGCTGCGAGCGTAGCTGCGAGCGTAGCTGCGAGCGTAGCTGCGAGTGTAGCTGCGAGCGTAGCTGCGAGCGTAGCTGCGAGCGTAGCTGCGAGTGTAGCTGCGAGCGTAGCTGCGAGCGTAGCTGCGAGCGTAGCTGCGAGCGTTGCTGCGAGCGTTGCTGCGAGCGTTGCTGCGAGCGTAGCTGCGAGCGTAGCTGCGAGCGTTGCTGCGAGCGTTGCTGCGAGCGTAGCTGCGAGCGTATCTGCGAGCGTAGCTGCGAGCGTAGATGCGAGCGTAGCTGCGAGCGTAGATGCGAGCGTAGATGCGAGCGTAGCTGCGAGCGTAGCTGCGAGCGTAGCTGCGAGCGTAGCTGCGAGCGTAGCTGCGAGCGTAGCTGCGAGCGTAGCTGCGAGCGTTGCTGCGATCGTTGCTGCGACCGAGAAGGACTTCACCCAAAGAGGCGGTGTCAGGCCGTGAACACGTGACCCTCCTGCTGAGCCCCGGCCGCCGCCGGGACGGCGTCCAATTTACGGCAACGAGCGACGAAATTTGCGCCCGTTAGACTGCGCCAGAAGCGAGTGGTCGAGGTGGGGAGGAAAGAGCGCGGAGGGCAGGAGGCAAAGAGTGCAGAAGGTGAACCACGCGGGGAGCGATTCAAATAAGGTTCATACTCAAACATAACCTAACGCAGTAACACATTTCCTGGAAACAATATAAAATCAAAATATATCGTCACTACGATTTCATCGAAAAATTTCAATTATAACCGTCTGAAAATTTTGTTCCATTGACTGTGGATGGCTACGCAGCGTTGGATCTTCGATGAGCAACTCGCTTGTCGCGAAGCAGTGAAGAGTACGCATTGAAATAATAATGGTATTTCGTAAGTTAGTAGTATTTTAGCAAAGTTGTGCTGTACCTTTGCGAATGCAATAACTGTTCTCGAAGGGTTTGCATGGATCTGTGGCTGCTCGTAGGAAACATGTTGTAGGTTACAACACGAAATACACGGTCATTTCTTCGTTATATATGTATCGAATTAATCATTCGTTTACGTAATTTTTGTTTGATACTGTTGGAGGAAGAACGTTAGAACCAATTATTATTTTGAAGGGTTAAGTGTGAAAAAAATGATTAACGAATTACTATGCACGACTGACTTGTTTGGTACAAAATCTGCAGGTTTTCCCTATTCTACTTCTTTCTCTCCCTGTTTGTCATTTCCGCCTTGTTGTTCTTCTTCTACTTTTAGTTATATTAAAAATGTATTTTCTTAATTCCTATTATTCTTTTCTAGAAATTTATCGATCAAATAATCACGTATACTGTTACATTTTTTGCCATTACTCTTTCTGATTTCAAACCACTATGAGCTTTCTGGTACAGGAGACACCCGTATTTGTAATGTACCATGCATCAATTGCTAAGCAAAAAGCTATCTCATTGCTCGTAAATTCATTTCGGCGACATCTCTGATGGCTTTTTAAAATCTTTTACAACTAATCTCCGTTTATTACGAGACAAAGCTAACCTTCGATATAGAGGGAACGTTTCCAGGCCGGATTTTCACCGATCGCATTCAGGCTTTGTTTAAAAATCGCTCGACTGATGTAGGTCAAACCTTTTGTTTCTGAACGCAGAACATGTGTGGATGGGTAGTAGATGGCACTGTTATTTGCGGGGGCGGAGAAATCGATCGATGGCTGCGAGTGCGATAGGCTGTTAGCTCATTGTCACGTGACAAGGGGTTTTGAGTTGAAATCATTACCGTTAGTTACGGTTCAGTGATAATTTCATTTTGTTTGAGCACGGTTGTGCAGTTAGGCTAAACATTGGAAAGACAGCAATGGCGTGTTTACGCTCGGAGAGGGTGAGGCCGTGAATGGGAACACGAAGTGCGTTTTCTTTTTTAGCCACAATCTCTGTGTAACACTGACCCGTGTGCGCTGTGTTGCAAACACCCTGCAGTGGTATAGTGTGGACGTGTCTAAGCACTGGTATATTAGTATTGAAACTGAAAGTAATGCATTGAAATAAAGGAAAGTTTGACGCTTTTGTTATCGTAACGATAAAAAATGACGCACTTTAGTCTGTGGTAAAAATATATATTTCAATAGGTTATAATTTCAATAAAATCATGAACACTATTACAAATTTATTTCATGAGACTTATTCATTTCTTTCGGATTAAGAAAAGCTTTTCATGAATATTTATTAGTGGATGCGTTGAATGTCCCGAGATAGAAAGGGAGAAAAACTCGGACAGGTGTTGACAGTAGCTAAGCCAACTTTTAATCATAATTATTTTTCCTCGAATACTTTAGGAGATGTAAGTAATTCTTATAAATGTGCTGACATGTTTATATGAATGCCTCTATAAACAGCTGTCACTTTCTTATTAATGCTCTACCTGTAGAAATTATGTTCTCAAATAATCTTAACATTTTGATTTACAGTAACTTAAATTATCTTGACTGGAGTGAGCATTCAAAAATGTTTTATGTGTCTCAGAATTAACATGAAAATGACGAATTAATTATTCTATATAAATTACGAATAACTTAGTGTTTCATCGATACTTATTAGACTTTACTCAAAAGAGAACACTTCAGTGGAGAGTAGCAATACTTTTGTGCGTATGGAAATTTTTTAAACGTTATTACACAAAATAATAATAATAATAATAATAATAATAATAATAATAATAATAATAATAATAATAATAATAATAATAATAATAATAATAATAATATAATTTCTAGACAGAACGTTGTGTTTCTTTTAAGATAGATGGAAGTTAAGCCTTAATTTTGGGAATTTACTGAATGCATTTTAATGACAGGAATAATGTTTGATTACTTAAGAAAACAAAAAATTATCTTTCGAAGATGAGTATTCTAAGAAGAAATTTCTCTGAACATATAGGCTTTAGAATTTTTACTTTTCGCATTCCACATACTCTTTACTGACTCAGAAGCTTCTCCCGAGTGACTCACGACAAAGGAACGACTGTTTGGAAGGAATTCACAAACATCAAAATCCTGGAACAAATTCTCCCTTATGCTCGGAAGCTGTAAATAGATTTCTGAAACAGGAAACCGCCCGTTCCAACTTCCTCGTTGTTCGACACATCATTCTTCTCGTTCCGTAGTTTCCTCTTACTGATAAAAAATATGACACACATTCTATGTTAAGATCTGAGAACATTTATAAAAACAATATCAACTTTTTGTGGAGAATTTAACTCCTTCAAATCCTATTTCAGTTGATAATAATGTCTATTAATTTCTATTTAATGTCTATTAATTTCAGCTATCAATGTAGTGTTGATCGTGAGTAATTGTATATTGAATGGAGTGTTTATCTGGAGAGTTTGGCTGTCCTAAACACGCTAAGTGCTTGGAAGTATGACTACATTATTCTGCGAGCGAGGTGCTGCATCCTTCGTAAGAAAGCTATGTAGATATTACGCATGGTGTCCGGGAACAGACATGGTATCCGGACACAGAAACGTTCGTTTACAGGCGTTTGTTTTCATACCTCGCGTGCCAACTTCGTGCTTGCAACTCCACGTATACAATTCCATGCAAGAAGGATACCGAGAATCTCCTACGTTGATTGATTGATTGTGATTCCGGGCGCGTCAACTGCTATGGTCATTAGTCCCGTAAGTGTAGTGCGTGTTTTGCTCGGGAGGAGAGGATAGGACAAGCAAGAGAAAGGAAAGATCGCGCGCGGTTCGTGGCACGTTTGGTAGGGTACTGTTTGCCCGGTGTTGATCGGAGAAACCACGGAAAACTACCGATCAGAGCAGCCGACCGCTAGAATTCTCCTCCAGACAGCGAATATCAGACCGGTAAGAATTCTCCTTCGACCGACCTCGCGACGTGTGTGGTAGTGTTGTGCATGTAAGCGTAAGTGTGTGTAAGCAAGAAATAAATAAAGGAATGGGAAAGAAAGATCGCGCGCAGTCCGTGGCCCGTCTGTTAGGGTACTGCTCCCGCATTCGCAGAGTATTAATCGGAGATACCACGGAAAAATACCGACATGATATGAATAAAAAAGTAAGCCAACCGTGCGTCTTGCATGTTTGGCAACTGTGAAACACAGTGTAAGTTTATAAACACAGTGTATTGGGGACACGAATTCATCTGAATGTTAATTGAATTGGCTGTGTTTTATACCATTGATAGGAAAGCGTGCAACACGTGAAAGATTGTTGGATGTAAGTTTCCCAGTTGGATAAATCGAATCGTGACCACCTGTCCACTTGTGCTAACGCTCCCTTTCTCTTGTTGCAGGTGAGTGCTGCTCCACGCCGGGCTTGAACTATGTGCTGTTGGTAGCGGTGAGTGGCTCGGCCGCTGCCGACTAGGATTGTGTTATCAACTTAGATGTTTTCAAAACATCGGTGATTTTATTGTTGTTTTTTAACATCGATGTTTCGTATTCAATGTTTGTAGGTTTTCTGTGATTTTTTGTGAATGAAATATTTCCATTTTCCCAATATTGTAAAAGTATTCACATATCACATTTTTGTAAAAGTTAAAAAAATGAAATAGTAACTGGTGGTAATGTTAGTTTACGTGTTCAAACCAAAAGAATGCAGTTCATCGAGCAAATTATCTCTCGTTTCAGGCCTATCTTCTCGCTCCGATACTTCCTGGTATTTCCTACGTCTTTCCTCCTGTTTGGCACGCGCCAAGGCGGCTAACACGCGCTTCGTGGGCGCTTGGCGAGCCCCTTCTCCCCCCCCAATTCGCCGAATTGAAGACTGACCCTTTGAGATGATTCTGGGCGCTCAGGCTTCCAGACATACTTTTGTCCTTCTTTTTTTTTAATTTTTAACTTTCTTTTCAGATTAATATTAATTACAAGAATAAACACGACCACTGTCAACTTAAATTGAGTTACGCACAAATGCAATGTTAAGGTTACTAAACCAGTTATAAAACGTCGATCGATGGCTTTTAGTCGACGTATTATTAACACCGCTGTTTGGTAACATCGATGTTATGTTATCGATGTAGTACCACTGCTACCGGGAGTGGTAGCTCAGTGCATCTCTGATGTCACTGCAGCGCCTCTGGCCGGGAGGTCCTAGGTTCAAGTCCTGACGGCGGCAGGGTTTTCGACGCTGACTTTTCAGATAAGTCGAATTCAGTCGTCTGGAGGAGAATTGTAGCGGCTGGCAACTCTGATCGGTAGTTTTCCGTGGTTTCTCCGATCAACATCAGGCGAATGCCGAAGCAGTATCCTACCAAACGGGCAACGGACCGCGCGCGATCTGTCCCTCCTCTTCCTTGTCCTATCATCTCCTCTTACACACACACTTACACTAACATGCACTACACTACCACATATTCCGGGAGACCGGTCGGGAGCTTAGAGCCTGTCCTGGCTGGGGTGGTGCCCCGCTGGTGGGAGACTCCTGGTTAGGGGAAAACCCCACTATCCGACGGTAGGTCGGCGCCGGATCTCCCCATCCAGCGGGGGAAGATCACCACCATCTCCCGAGAAAAACACATGCACTTCACTAACGGGACTAATGACCAAAGCAGTTGACGCGCCCGGAAACACGAAAAAATCAATCAATAGATTTCTACGAATAAGTCGTGATTGCATATAAATAATGTTATCTTATTTCTGAAGGTGAACTACAAAAAAGTCACAATAAGTTACTGTTAATTTATTAATACTTAGCTTACGGTATATGATAATATAAATGATAAATGAAACCTCAACGGTAGAACTTGGGGAGTGAACGTCTTATAGAGAAAAGAAAAAAACACCATTAAAACATGTTTCGGGAACCGTATTGCTGCAGATTTGAGAGAAATTGCACTTTACCTTTGGGAACACGCTAACTTTTGGGCGTACTCTGAATCTAAAAATATCGTGTAACACACTGAGGTCACAAATACAACTCACGTAGTACAAGCATATCGACTTAAAAAGAACTTCTGCACGTTCTGATCAATAAGAAAAGGCGTATAATCTGCCGTGGAAGGAACACCTTGAAAAGCAACGATTTTTCCCCGAACACGCCGTCGCTGGGGCGAGTTCCGATAAGTTTTTATTAGATATTTGCGGCGCAGCTTTGTTGCGGCCGTTTAGCGGAGCGGCTGAGGTGAAAGAAGCAATAGGCCACGGCGCGGCGCCCCGCTTCCTGGCCCGGATACCTCTCAATCGATTCCCATTATTGGCTTTCTCCAGCCGCCGAAACGTATCGCGGGCAACGCACAACATTGGCTGCGCGCGGGGCGAGGAGGGGAGGGGGTCGGCCACGGAGCGAAGCTTTTCAATAGAAACTGGGGAGGCCATGTCCTCAAAAAGCCACGCTACCCACGAGTGTGTGTTGTCAAAGGTAAATATAACACACTGCTTTCACCCCTCGAAAGATTCAACGCATCGTTTTATGTTCGATTGAAATTCACACGGGAAGAACGATATAGAACGGGGAAAAGGGACCCATGCTGACCTGGATGGCCGAGGTGGCTAAGAGCGAGTACCGACTCAGCGAGTTCCGCCTTGGGCATGGCTGTTTGTCCCTTGACTTTGTATGTATGTGTTGTCGCGGAAGGCCTCGCGTTCTGCTGACCCCAGATCAGAGGAGCCCGCAAGTGTGTTGGTCTAGTGTATGGTCGAATATGCGTCCCATCGGGACGTAAAGGGTAACCGGCTGTTGGCTGGATAAAAGCTTTAGAAAGAAGAACAAAAGGGACCCACAACTGTGACTCTTTCAATAGGGCAATGATTTATACAGATGTCCAGAAACTCCCGTTACAAAAAATTCCTGAAATTCTATGTTGACATTCATGAAGAATGACAGGTCCAGTTTTTCCGACAAAAAAAAATTGTCTTCGAGAAAATTCAGTTTAAATGTTACTTCCGGGCGCGAAACTCAAACCGGCAGCCGCGTCACAGCAGACACCCAGTGCGGCGAATGTCGAAGGAGCTGAGCGTAGCGGAGTTTCTTTGCGTTTTCGGTGAAACTGTGGAGTAATAAAGCAAACATGGCTTGCCGTGCACTAGAGTTCCATGCTATAATCAAGTTTTATGTGTGCTATTGCATTTATTCCATTAAATCTATCAAAATTGATTTTTTCTGCATTTTATAATCACGGTATGCAGCGATATAACAATGATCGCTGAACAGGAAGCCTTATGTAAAATAGCAAAAATGCTGAAATGCTCGCATTATTTTTTGCATATCTTTAGTGTGAACTAATGTCTTGTGCGTTAGAGATACGATAAATGATAGTCCCCTGTCGTTTCTTTCTTTAATAACATGACTTATGCTAATAATTTTTCGGCTGCAATATTCATTCATTAAAATATTGAGTTTGTAATTGTTTCTGGACGCACAGTTTGAACTGATCCGGCAGAGGCTGAAAACAAACTTGAGATATTTTGGGAGAGCATCTGTGTTTTCGTGTTGAAGAACAAGACTCCTGCCTTTTTTCTACACCCTTGAAAGAAGTGAAAATTCTGAAAGCCAATTATTTAAGAACTGTTAGTTTACCTCAGCGTAAGAACTATTGAGTCTTGAAGAAGTCAGTATTATCTTGTCTGGGGGAAAAGAAAATCGTTTTCTCTCGTAATGCGTGCGTGTGAGCTAAGCTTGCGCGCCAATAATCCTGCTGGTGTCGCAATACCAACCCTACACAATTGCATTGCCTGCCTGTTGAATATGTACGTGCGCATTAACAGTTACTTATTTGAGCGAAGCGCGAAACTGTTTCGGCGACCTGCTTTACAAACAATGCCATCTCATCGCGTTTTTATTTGAAAATACTTTTTTGATTCTCGGAATGTCGACAAAATGAAATATTATCTATCTCTGGTCGTGTCTGATTGTCTCGTGGTTAAAGTAGTTCAAAATTTTAAAGCAGTTCAGCTCTTCCGAAGAGTTTCATACAAAAAATGTATTGCCTTTCTCTCCAAAGCGAGATATTTGAAATGTACACCCTTTGCTATTAATTAGCGCCAAAGAATTGCTATAAACGATTGATATCCAAGTGCGGCGCCAAATTTTAATTAATTTTGGCCACCTTGGTACAAATAGATGCTTTCCCCAATTTCATTTTGTGTAGGCCGACAACTGCTTTGGTGACTATTTTCAGAACTCATTTCAATGCGCAGTGAAGCAATCTCACGCGGTTTCCATGATTAACGGTGAGAAAATTACATATGCCTCACGACGACTAAAAAATAGTTTGTTAATATGGTGTTAGTGAAAAATAATACAAAATAAGAAAAAACTTATGATTTATACACATCAGTCTGTTGTATGGTTACGTCGAGTCTTGTATCGTGAGGTAGAGAGAATTTAAACCTGCCACCGCCGCATACTGATCAATTGAAAAAGAAAAAAATACGTATTGAATGCACGTAGTTGCTACCCACAACGCAAGAGAAACAACCGGACATGCATACATTTTCCCAAACCGCCGCCAATTTCGTCCAGAAATGATTTCACGAATTATGTCAAGGCTTCCGGAGAGTGGCATGCGTTCACCTCGCCTGCGGAACAAGTAAACGAAGGCCAGATACACATTCGACTGCGAGAACTCTATGCTGGGTACTAGAGGTCATTGTCGCGTCGATGTTAATCAGAGTATCAAATAGCGTGTTTTGCAAAAAGTAGCCTCTATCAAAATAAATTCCTAGCGGAAGCAGAAAGTTCGTCGTAACAGATCACAGGATTATCCCTAAGCAATAATAATTTAATTTGCTTAGTTGTTTTAAAGAAGCTAATTAAATACCCACTGTTCACAACAATATATTTATATGAGGTAACATTCATGGGATTGACCTTCATTGGGAGCAATTACATCTGAAGGGGTAAATGTACATGTTAATTCGGGTACAATCATTTATCAGGTTATCTGAGCAGGCTATCGTTAACTCTCGCTGCCCAAAGAGAAACTCGCGGAAGCATCAGTTCGAACTGCGAGCCTATAAATAATCATAAACTTAACATTTCGTTCGTGGGCTGCAACTCTGCCGCAACTCGAAAAAATAAATTTAAAGACATGACACCTATTTTAAATTATCGTATAATTGTTATTATAACAGAACTCCTTTGAAGCATTTTAGTAGTAAGGCTTACCCCTTAATTCACCGCTTACTAAGCGTGTGATACCTGTAATTCAACAACCACTTAAATCTCCAAACGCGGTTATCTCGAATCTTTATTTTCCAAGTTGTGCCAATATTTCAGCCCTTAAATGATTTTAATGACCGAACATTTTAGCTTCAAATCGTTAAGATATGTCATGATATTAAAGAAAGAAATTGCAGGATCTCATTTATCGTATGTGGCTTTCTAAAGAACAAGGTATTAATTCACACTGAAGATATGCGAAACATAATTGGAGCATTCCAAGAACTTTGTTAATTTCCATAAGGCTTGGTTCTTGTTCAGAGTTCATTGTTACGCTGCTCCATACCGTGGTTATAAAATAGAAGAAAAAAATAATTTTAGTGGATTCAATAGGTTAAATGAATAGTACCCATACAATTTTCTACTTAAGTACTTGAGTGCGCGGAAAGCAATGTTTGCCTCAATTGACAGTTTCACAGAATTAGGAAATACCCAGCCCCATTAGTTGTGGAAATTATGATTTGATGTTGTTGATGTTCCTATATGAAGAAATAAAAGAGGTCATCTTCGTCAACTTAGTATTTTTATTGAAATAGCCGGCTTTCGACGGTTTTGCCGTCATCATGTCTCGCTGCTTTCGACAAAAGTCGGTAGACTGTGCCCGACAGTCTACCAACGGCACAGACGTTTGCAGAAAGCAGCGAGACATGATATCATTCCCCCACCTACAATAAATAATTTGGATTTTCGATGAGTTCAGAAGACTGGAACAAACTCAAGAAGAGCACGGAGCAATCATATCCCTCATTTCTTTGTGCAATCGTATTGAAAGGGATATCATTGCTTTGGTTGCTAGGCTACGTATTACACTATTACGAAGCTCCCTTTCTGACCAGAAGGAAAAGCTAATTCCTAAGGAGGGCGCATTGAATGATGATTCCGAATGCGTCAACTTCTTTCGTCGTACGTAACTACAGTAAATGTTATATCCCGGGAGGTGGCGGTGTTCCTTCCGACTTCATGGTGAGATCCGGCGCTGACCTACACTTCGCACTGCTGGGGGGGGCACAACTCCAGGGATCTCTTCCCGGGTGGGCACCGACCCAGCCAGGACAAGCTCTAAGCTTCTGAGCGGTGACCCGCCATGGAGGACGGCGCAGGCTGCCTCAGGTTGCCTCCTGTGGAGACGCGAGAGCGCGCACCTATTGCTGTGCCTCCGACCACCTGCCCCCCCACTTACGTCCTCTTCCTCTCTATCTCCTGCCCCATCCATCGTCTCTAGTTAAAGGGATTGCTCATTCTCAGTTTATACCAATATTTCGTTACCCAGTGGTCCCTATTTCATCTCTTCTGTTTCTTACACTACCACTCCTTACTTCTCGTCTACTCCAACCTGCCCTTTCTACTTTCGTCTCTGTGTTTATCTTGAACACAGTTGTTTCCTTGATTTTCATCTATGTCTCATCTACGTCTTTTCTAGCAACCTATCCCTGCATCTCCACTTCCCCTCTATTTCTATTTCAATCTCTACCTCCAATTCCATCTTCATATTCACCTCCGCCCTTGCCTCCATAATATCGTCGTTCTCCATTTTCAGAGATAATTCTACCAACATCACTACTGCCACTTCCTTTCCACATATCCATTCAACTTCATTTGCGAAGCTTCTACCACCTTCACCTACAATTTTCACCCTCTCCGTTATTTCTTCCTTCACTTTCATCCATTGTTTGATTTCTAAACATTTAGCTCGAAAAACCTTCCACAAATTGAATAACTAATGATAATTTAATAGAAATAGTTAAAGATATTCATAATATAATTTCAAGTAATTAATCGTAATTATTAATATTTAAAATAAGTAGAAACAATAGTAGCACTTCCATAATGGTAGTCTTGTTATAAGTGAATAACATTCTATAGTACTAATATTAATACTTATATTTCTAAGAATAAATTAAAATGATTACATAATAATATTATTTTAGGCTTTTTTCTCATAATTTTGTTACATTCTTTGAAATTATACAGACAGTTAAGTGGAACATTTAATGTCGAAATCACCTAAACTCGATGATCTAAAAAATCGAAGCCACCAAGTGTTTGTCTTTATAATTTTGTTCCGGAGATACCAGGACGTCATTCCGGCACGTTCCGCCGGAAATCAAGTCTTGCTCCTTCCCCACTCTCCAGCTCCTAGTCCGCCGCATCCCCCATCCCCACCCCCTCCGACAGCTCTTCGACGCCTCTGCGGGCGGGCGGCCGGTGGCGGGGCCTGCGCAAAAACTTAAACTCATTACGCGGGTTCGGCCTCGGGGGCCGATTTCGGCGGCCCGGCCCGGCCCGCACCCCCCCCCCCCCGCGCGCCCCCGTCCCCGAGCCGCCGTCTCAAGTTCCCACTCGCTCCCCGCGGGCGCGGCCTTCTCATGGGCCAATGTTTTGTCTCTAGAAGCACAGACAACGTGTAATTATCTCGCGATGGGGTCACGTTCATTTAAAGCTCTTTGGAATGATCTCTAGTTATTCCTTTTCATATTCAGGTTGCATTTTATGTGAACAGTTTGTGAGATATTCCGCGTTAATGTAGAAAGAAAATGTTTAAATTAGTACTATTTCTGTAGAGTTTTTGTTCATGAATGAGGAATTCATGTCGGTGAGTTTAGTAGATACAGAAACTCGTATCCTGATGCGCTACCTTCTCGGCCACAAAGAGATTGAAATCATTTGAAAACCTTTGGAACTGGTGAGTATCTTTCGAGCTGGAACTCTGCGAGCTGGTGAGTGCACTTCTATTTGCAAAATTCTGAAAGTACTTATTTTCTACAGCAGTTTAATACTATAGCTTTAACTGGTTACCCTCTCTGCCAGTAGGAGCAGACATAGCAATTTTATCTTATATTTATCAATAAAATTTCTTGATCAGTTCAATTTTTGTTTAGTTCACTAAGAACTCTATTTTAACAGTAAGATAAATATAATAAAACGTTGTTATTAATGTATGTACTCGAACTAATGGAGTATAGTAAGGTTTAATAATATTAATTAAGGTATAATTTGTGAATGGTTAATTTTCTTTGGACTCTTGCATCTTCGAAACAGCTTCTAAATGCACTAAGGTTCAGCTCAGTACTACATTTTTGTAGTAATATTAACAATTATACACAACATTACCATTTGTGATCGTGTTTCATTGAATTAATCAATTTCATCCCGCACATCTCACAAGATTGCAAGTGCGTACGTACATTTCTTAACTTCAACCATCACATGACTTTGCACTGTAGACTAGTGGATGTTTAAAAAACTGAAGACCGATATGAAAGGTATTGTGCTCCTGTGGCAATACTTTATAATTGTAAGAAACTACAATACTTAACGGTAGGAATATCGTATCAAATATTGCACAATATTAGGAGTGCGGTCATAGCAATGCTACTTCTAGTAAAATGCTGAAAGCTGAAACAAAAAACTTAATAATAAACTTAATAAAACCTAACTTAAATAACTTAATAACTTAAAAAACTCAACAATAAACTTAATAACTATAATATTTTATAGATCTGTAGTACTTTTGACGCTGAACGGATTGAGAATTCCAACCTTTACTTCTTGTTGATATTCAACAACTTAATGCGTGGAAATCTCTTCTTCTTTAAATTGATGGCGGGTCCCATTTGCCCTTTCGTGGCCCATCGTCTGATCAAGAGCAAATACTCCGGGCACCGCCACCACCTGAGCAATGCAGTGTGCCGGCGATGCTAATCTCTCGTTTTAATTGCGTGATCCCAGCGAGATTACGTCTCGCACCGCGAGGGGGCGCGGGAGGACCTTCGATACCGCCGGCGGCCGCCGCCGCCGCCACCATCGCCACCACCACCGACTTCACCTCCACCCTCAACTCCCTCTTTCGTTTCCGCCCTCGTCTCAGCCCCCGCCTCCAGTTCCACCCTTTCCCCTGCCCAAACCCTGCTTCCTCCACGCCCCCCCTCCTTAACCGACATCTCTCCGGCCCCAACCTCCGCGGCCGACCCCTTCCGTAATTAATTATCGGCCTCGCCGGAGATGCTGACCTTCTGCTCTATAGGCTTCCAGCCTCTTCCCTTCCAACGGCGTTCGCCGATTTTTCCAACTCCTTTTTCACGTGAAATTTCATTATTTTGCAAAAAGAGTTTTTCTATAAAATTAAATATGACATATTTATGTTTGATTCCCCATGATGTACATACTGTACATTTTACAGAGTATAGTAAAAGTTTGAAGACTTGGAGGTGAATATGCTGAGTGTAAATTTTTCTCGTAAATTTCTCACAACAGGAATTAAGTTTTTACTCGAAACATTTTGTTTTAGTATCATTGAACTTTTATCAGGTTTCACTTTACAACAATGCGACTTGTTATATATTTTGCATTCATTATTTACGTTCACTCATTGTTCGTCAATATAATATTACGACGATCACATCGCTAACGGAATTATTCAACTTTTTTCTGATGTTATCTTCATAATGTGAAGGTAATAATGCATGCAGAGTTAACGAACATAATGCGAGTGGAAATTGGAAATCATGATTTGCAATCATTATTTTTTTTCTATAATCATAATGTAACATGCTGTTAAAATGTATCCGCATGAGCTCTCATTTCTTTGCGTACATTTATTCCAGGCTTACTAGCCCATCCGGGCAAACTGCAAGCCGCTGATGGCTTTGATGACAATTTACGCTGTGCTAGGATTGTAGGGTCGAACCTAGGGATGGAAAGAATGTACGTGTTTTAAAAGAAGTTCTTTTGATCACCGGCGTTACTTTCTCGCGTACTGTATACGTAGAATAAAGAGAGTAATAAATGCTGCGGGCATTTTTCAGCAAAAAAAATCGCTGTATAGATCCCAGACACAAGTGGATACTTCTTGTCCCTATATGTAGTAAATTACTTACTCTTCAGTCTTTGTGCAGTCACAATCCACGTTTTGTGGATTCTCGTCATCGAAAAGTTGCTTTTCGGCAAAACGTTTATACCTCCGTCCGTGCGTCCGTCAGTACACTATGATAGGCTAAAATCGTAAACAAGATTTCCACCACAATTGATATTCCCCGATCAACCTCACTGATGTCAAAGCTACTTGAGTCTAAAACGGATACTAATTTAGATTTGAGGGATACTTCACACGAAGCTTCAAGGACACTTTTTTTATTTTTTATGAAATAGAGCAAAGTCACCTTCGAAAAATGGTGCAGGTCCAATTTTGAGTAAATTCTCTGAATTTTTGAAAACAACAAAAGTTTACAATTGTTTCGGTGTCTTTCTACAACTACAATATTAAAAATGGAGATTTTTCTTCTAAATTAAATCTGTTCTTCAAAATTCAATCTTTAAAAGAGATCATGCACAATGAGTTTCGTTTGTAAGTAAGAGTATTTTTCCCATACTTTTGTGTGAGATAAAGATAATTTTAAAAACAAGATTTTCTCAAAAATGGCTCTAAATGTTTTCTTTAACCTTTCTGTAAGAACACTCGGTCCATAGTTTATTAAAAACAGTTTCACATTTTTCTTTGAAATATTTGATAAAAATAGTGATAAAGTCTAAATTACATGGTACACACGCCATTCTGATGTATTCTTTTGATATTTAAAATTTATAGATTTTTTAAAAAATATATCTCACCCGTTTATTACGTACATTATGGTCATTTTTACTCATTATTGGATTTGTAAGCACAAGTGCTTCAAATAATTTTTTTGTAATACTTAATGATCTCAAAATTTAGCATTTTCAAAAATTCTCAAACGATGTTTTGAAAGAATGGCCCCCAATTGATCAATGGAAATTTGCATATAGGGCCATGTTTTATTCTTCTATAATATTCTGAAAATAATATATGAATTTTGCTACTAGGGGTCCGAACAATTTTAGAAAATGTGAAAAAATGACTGTTTGGTGTCGATAGGTAGCAGTTTTGAAGAGAATGAGGCAATATCGACATGCTAGTCTAGACTAATGAGATTAGAAAACTGCGATAAAGTATGTGCCATTGTATAGTACCACTACTTTCTGGTTCATTTTGTGCCCATTTGTAAGAGATTCTTTAAAAAAAATACAGTGAAAGTGTGTAAAGAGATTTGGAAAAGATAAATGAAACAAATTTGTATTTACCGAAGGCGCCTTTTTTAAGAAGTTCAATTGTTATCTGTATAGAGCATGTCCTAGAACCATGCGCCGCTTTCATTTAGTTTACTTTTGAGACTGGCACATATATTATTGTTTAGTTTTCTTTACATTGTGCTGTTCCGCTGTATGTTATGGCGGGTCCCATTATTGCGTATAATGTGTGGGAATGTATTGTACTAGTATGTAAAAATTAATATTGCTTTTGAAACGTTGACAATTATAATCTTCGAGAACAATTTAATTATGGTACTTGGAGACCAACATCATCTAAGTAGCTTAAAAATAAAATTTTTCTACCACGATCATTGAGAAGTGCTAAATAACATAATGGCTAAATTAACAGCTCTTTACATATAAATTACTGATTACTTTGGTAAAAGAAACTCTTTCTTTTATTTCAGTAGGAATTTTCTTCCCTTTCTTCCTTTCTTTCTTTATTACAATTTTTATTTTGTTAGAAATTCGGAGTAGAGAGTTTTTCATTAAAAGACTAAATCATACTTGCATATTTACAATTTCAACAAATTTTTAAAATATCAACAGCTTTAAAGATGGTAACAACATTTGAGTGATTAACAACAAACAACAACCTAGTCTGATTTTTGTGTTATCTGCCGTTTGCCGATCAATATTTTTCAAAAATCATGTATACAAGATGTAGTGTTGCTTTGAATAAGTATTCCCAGACTCCATCTTTAGCTAGAACCCATTGTTCCGATTGTTCCTAACGGACGGCGGGGTGTTAATTCTTAACGGTTGCCGGCTGCTGAGAGTGTTATTGTTTCTCTGTTTAGTTGCGTTAAATTGATAAGTTAATTACAATATTGAAAAATATTGATAAATATTGAAAAATATTGATGAAAATATTGATACTCAGGTCACGTGTTGCAATCGACGCTCCATCCAGCGGTTGATATCTGACATTTTTGATGATGTTTGTGCGCGCCTTGTGCTGACCCGGTCGCGGCCACGCCTTGCGACAAGCGGCGTCCGGCGGTCGGAAACACCTTCCGCCCGAGATCTGCATAAACGCCAGCAGCCGCAGGGCCACTCGTAAATTAAAAGCTTGCGCAGCTACGTGCGCGGCATGGCGGGGGCGGCGGACCCAACCTCGCGCGGACGGCGCTGCCTCTTTCGTGTGTTCTGCTTTCAACCGATCGTTCTTTGGCGCTAAATTGCGACTTCGGACGTGGAACCTTACCCCGCCACGCCCAGCCACGCCCCGCCACGCCACGCCCCGCCACGCCACGCCACGCCACCGCCACCGCCCCGCCCCGCCGCGCCCCGCCGCGCCCCGCCACTCCACGCCACGCCCCGCCACGCCACGCCACGCCCCTCCCCGCCCCGTTCCGCCCCGCCCCGCCCCTCCCGCTACTCTTCACATTGCTGACCTCGAGCCGTCTCCCGTTGGCTGGCCCCCACCGCTTCGCCTTGCTCTGACCCACAACTAACTGCCCACTCCGCCACTCCCCGCCTCACCCCGCCCCACCCCAGTTGCTCCGGGTCACTGGTCCTCTTCTCTCGTGTTCACTCACTCTTCCGTTCCGCTCCGCAGTGTTCCCCTTTTCCGTCTTGTCGCTCTGCTTCTCTCCATCCCGCCTCGTTTACCCACCTTCGCTCGCCCTTCAACCGCCCTCAAACACCCTCAACCACACCCAACAACCCTCAAACACCCTCAATAACCCTCACTCGGCCTTCTACCGTCCTCAACCCTCCCTTAACCGACCTCAACCTACCCCAAACCCCCCTCAACCCCCCTCAACACCCCTTAACCGACCTCAACCTACCCCAAACCCCTCTCAATCCTCTTCAACCACCCTCACCCTTCTTCCAATCCGCCCTTTTCAGTTAAACCTCTTGCTTCCCCTGTTTCGTCCCAACTTTACTCTCGTCAAATTTCTCCCTGCTGTGCTCCGCGCCGTCTTCTACAACCATGCCTTTATTCCCATGTTTCTCTCCAACTCTCCAGGCCTTTCCCCACCTCCCCTTTCCCCGCCCTCCCTCCACGGCCCCCTTTCTCCCCCACCCCTGGCATATTTATGGCCCTCGTTTAACGAAACTCTCTGTTTTCGACAAAGGCCAAATTAATTGGCTACGGGAGGCGGAACCCGCTTGCTGCGTTTTTTTTAGTTTGTTCCAAGAGCAGCGTCGAGTGTGAATACCGCGGAACGTATAGGAAGTAATAACTTCAAAAAAATCTGTTTTCATGCGTAGGAATGGTGCATTAAAATCAGTTGCTCTTTTGCAGGGCGTGTACAGCGGACGCTAGAGTATCGAGCGAGCAGATGTAATTTGTGTGTGGGGCAGGCGTTGTTTGTTCTCTGAGAGAGAGATTTTTGTTTATATGCTGTCGACAGTTGCAAAATATATCCCGCGAAATTTAAGTTTTTAGTAATGCGCGCATGGCCAAGCGCTGCTCTCGTTCTACAACTCAGTGCAACAGAAAATTAAGGAAGGCACGTGAATTCGCCACGAGAAATGCGCACTCCATTAAAAAGTTCGCGTTGTCCGCTTCCTCCTCAGATGAAGGCCCTCGAGTTTGTGCTTTTGTGAATTCCCTATTTGTGTGTGAGTAGGTTCTATTCTTGATTTTTGTATTAAAAACATAAATTAACAACCTCTTAAAGATAATTCCTGCATAGCAGATCTATTCAAATTGTAATTGAAAAGTTAAAATACTTATTTTATGTTTTTCCTAATAGGAATTTGTGAAATTTCTTTCAATCAGAATTTGCTCAAATAAAATTTGCTTCATATAAAATTGAATTATCTAGAGGCCATTAAAATCCTTGTAAAACACAAGTACAATCAATCCATTGTTTATTGATTAACTTAACTCTTCATATACTATACAAAATAAATCAAATTTCTAAGTTTCAAGGGAAGTTTCTTCTCGGCCACAGACCTTTGCATTCCCCATTTTGTTACCATTTTAAATGAAATGTATGAGAAATTATTTTCGTGTTTAGTTTAAGAAACGTGATTTACAGATTGCTCGTATAATTCTAGTGTGCCACAGTGTCGATAACTGTTTAGAGATGATAACTTGCTTCAGACCAAGGATTCGCGACCTTTTTTTCATCGACCCCTTTTAAGTGAATTGATTGATTGTGCTTTACGTTTTCTCTATAGAAATCTTAACGAAGAGTCGCACGTAAATACTGTAAAGATAACAATTTCGAACTCCAATATTCTCGTAAATATCTGGATTACTAAGAAAAGGGCATAACATTTCTTCAGAGGAATAGTGTATCATTGTGATTGCTCAGTTATTATTTGATTTTTCTAAACATCGTATCTCGTAACGGTGAACAAAGGGTATGAAGAAATAGTGAATTTGTAATTTACTTTTACTCTACGTACCCAGCCCACCAACTCTGGGCCTCCCTCATATCTTCTAAACGGTTTACGAGATCGACATGCAGTTTTTATTCAACAATGCGGAATCATGAGGCAAGTAAAATGTTGAACGGGTATTGTTCGTAATATTTTTAGTTTTTGAGAAATTTAATTATCTTTAATTTTTTTAAAAAAACTATATTTTTACCACTAGCAATAGATAGATCATAAAAAGAGGAATACAATGATGTATCATTTGTTAATGTTTTAACAATAGTTTGACTATAAAATAATACTTTTTGACATGTGACTTTAAATTAAACCGACAAAGTTTCCTTTAGTATCACTTGCAACTGTCGCCTTTGGGGAACTTCGGCCTTCGCGGTGCCGCCGCCCTTATTGGCCTCAGCGCCGCGAAGGCCACCTTCACCAAAGGCGGTAGATGCAAAAGGTGCTACACGAAATAGTCTGTTTAAATTAAAATCATATGTCAAAAATTCTATTTTTATACTTAAATTACTATCAAAATGCGAACATTACAAAATTTCAAAATACGAAATTATCAAGTTGATTAATATTTTGGTATGTAATCAATGGGGTCTTGATTAAACTGCTCAGTCACCGATTCATATTCAGCTATTGACCCCCAATCAACTTCTTGTATATCATTGACATTCTTGAAAATTTCTTCGACACCCAGGGGGTCAACAGCGACCCCTTTTGGGAACCTCTCTCCTTCGCGGCGCGGCGCTGCGCCCCGCCGCCAATTTCCAAACTGCCTCCGTCAGCCCAGATTTGATAACTAAATTACACATCAAGTGCAGACATAAGTAATATTGATGTATTTGTCTTCTCAACATCTATCCATTGATTTAAAAAATAGTGATCCTTTAAAAAATATCGTTTAATATCATTAAAAAATGCTCACACAAATTGAATTGCTTTATCTACTGAGCCTCTCTGTCATTTTGTACATTCATCTCTATACAGTGAACCGTTTCGAGAATATTCGAGATTTATGTTGTTAGTGACTAATCCTGTACGCAGGTTCGACGTATTATTAGAATGCTGCGCCATATAATAAAATAATAATAAAAAGTGTATAGGTTTTGTTCTGCTAATGCGAATTATTTAACAAAAAGTTAAATTATTAACAAAAATTAATTATTTGAGAGGAGTTCTAAAATGCCCGTACCACAATATCTTCGAATTTTGAGAAAATTATCAAAATTAAATTTCGTGTGTCAAATTAAAGTGTCTTTGTTTATACCAAGAGTTAGTTTTTATTATTAAATGAAAATTAAATATTTTATTTCCAAGTAATTGTTTTCTTCTTGTACTTCATCTTCAAAAAAAGTGAATTCTCTAGGGGCCATTAAAAACCTTGTAAAACACAAAAACAGAAATACAATCAATCCATTGTTCATTGAGTAAATTAACTCTTTAAATACTACACAAAATAAATAAAATTTCTCAGTTTCGTATGATGCAGACTAGAAAAGTTTCTTCGACGCCATCGGCATATGCATTCCCCGTTGCCTCCGCCCCGCGACTATAAATGCCACAGAGAACGACCTTGTGGGTTGCCCACAAATGAGTCGTTGTAGCTCGTTCGCATTTGTCGCTGGTAGGAGCAGTGAAATCCAGCGGTCTATTTTGAATCATATTCAAGTAGAGATGTTGGACCCCTTCCGTCGCTGCGCTGCCAAGAGCCGCTTGGATTAGATTCAGCCGCGGCGCCCCCCCCCCGCCCCCTCCACCATTATGGAGAGACTGCCGCCAAATCCGCGGAAATCAGGAAGGGAAGAAAGAAGGTTCCACGTTGTTTCATTACCACACAGTATGTTGTATTTTATACGTTCTATGATGTGAACAAATTTATAGATAAACGTACTTAATGAAATGTATTGTAGAATCACAAACTACGGGATGTATTTTGATGATTTAGTAACCTTGTTTTAATTCGATTACTAAGAATACAAAATATGTATTAAATTAGTATTAAAATTCTAATATAAAATGTTTTAATGAAATATGAATTGATCTCTTCATCGTGAAAATGGCTAAATTGTGGTATTATTCAAATATTCTATTTTTTTCTTCAATAGATGTTGGAAAATGGAAGTCTTGCTTAAACGTCTTAGGTATTCTTTATGAGGTAATATCTTCAACATATTGTTGACATTGTTATTCGAAATCATAAGAGCATATATAGCAATTTTCTTCTACATGACGCGATGTAATGTTTAATACGTTAATGAGATACTCATCAGTTTAAGCCTCATAGCACTTTCAGTCAGGTTCGCCAATGCATGAATGCTTTAACTATATTGTCTTAAAAAGGTGAATCCTGCCAAAGAGTGAAACGAGTTCATTCAGTTACTCTTGCTGTTTTGAAATTTAAAATGAGTATTTCCGAAATTACTGAAAGTACATTAATTGCTAGAAAACATGTTATGTTGAATAGTACTTCTAAAGAAACATTCATATTGACTTAGTTTCCATTGAGGGAAATATTATTAACAGGCAAATGTTCATAGTCCTGCTATTTGTTAAGTCTCCTAAGCGAAGTAATACCACTAGAAAGTCTCGTGTTCAAAACCTTTTCACTCTTCAGTTTAATCTTAGAATTCAAAGAGCAGTATATTCCGTTTTATTTTCTCCCTAGACGTAGACTTCTTTTAACCGTATATCGATATTGAATATCGTTCTCTATCTCGCTCCTGCGCTAATTCGAAACACCGTCTCCGCGTATCTCACGACTGTTGCTTACTTTCTCAATTTATTTAGACACTAATAACTGCGATATTTTGCTACCACAGTTATATTCTAAATCGCGTCGTAAAAGTTGTTTGGAAACTGAAGCGGTAAGCCAGGGAACGCCAGACCTTGCGCTCGTAAATAACTTTTGTCGTTGGGCCGAGTTAAAGCTTGTTGCATTATAAAACATTTTAACGGCAAAGAAACGTTGGTACGAGAGCGACCTCCTACAGCGGGTGCTTGCGCGTTGTTGATTCATTTGTTGTTCTCTAGATTTGGTTCTAAACTAGTACATTTTTGCACGACTGTGAAACGCGAAATTTATGATCCTATTTGCTACTTTTAATGATTTTATGCTCTGTTGTTTTACTTTTAAGAAGAAAGTATAACGAATCTGAAATCCCTAAGTACTTTACCAATAATTTATTGCAGACATAATTTTCAGAATAATTAGATAAAATATTAATATTAATCAAACCAAAAATCGACCTCGGTTACTTCTGAACAAACAAATTTTACATCGGGTTGTCTGTTTCCCGAAGATTGTTTAGTTTCCCAAGACTTGTTCCAGACCCCAATAATTTGGCATTTACATGGAAAGAAAAGCCAGTAAAAATATTATTAAATATCTCTCACAAGGGTCGATAAGGGTAGATTTAACTGTGATTAAAGTGAATAGCGGAAAATATGGCTTGAAAATGAGACTCAATCCTTAAAACCACGAGTTAGCTCATTTCTCATATTTAACAGACCCTACCCGTTTGTGTCTTGGTCGGTGTTTCTACTCCAAGACTCAATTCACCTTGTTTTGTCGAGTAATTACACTGCTCTGCAGAAAAAATTATGCTTTCAAATTAATGCGTGTTCCCAAACGAAGTTTTGGCGCTCTGTTTAACACTGCAATCCGTTTTTTTCTTTCACGTCAGGTTTTCGAAGAAAATGAGAATTTGTTTTCCATAAAAGTGCCTTTTATATACCATTGTATGGAATGGAAAGTATCTAATGTTAAAGTGTGATTACACCATTTTACGAGTGTTACGACGTTCCCTAGTTTTTACGTGCCCTAGACAAGGTTTGAGTGTTTTAACTACATACGTAATATTTATCACAGAATTACTGTATATAAGGTGAAATCATGTGTTTTTACTGGACCTCGATCAAGAAATTAATGTCCGAGTTTTAAGAACAATAAGCTCAACAGAATAATACGCTTGGCGTAGCTATAAAGATGTAAAAAGCTTCCTAGGAAATAGAAGGAGTTTATACTATTACAAAATCATTGTAAACACCATTTTGGAAAATTTGAGAAACCTAGGCTGTAACATGAGTTTTAAGATACATTTCGTACACACTCATATTGCTGTTAGGATATTACAGCTATTAACATGGTGAACGTTTTCGTCATGATTTAAAAGACATTGAAAGAAGATACCATGGTGGTTAGACTGTTGCAGACTACTTTTGGTCCCTAAAAAAGGGAAGTACTTCTCATGTTTAACGAAGAAGTCCAAAAAGAAGAAAATTTCTGCCTGTAAAATTCTATAAATTATAACAATTGTTGGAAGTTCTTGTGAAATGTACGTGCATTATGTTAAAAATTAGATGATTACATAATTCGAATATACAGCACTCTCTTAAGCACATCAGAGATCTCGTAGAAGGGTATAAATATACATTTCGGTCTTGGGTGAATATAGAAAATTTTGAT
Organism: Teleogryllus occipitalis; assembly: GCA_011170035.1. NCBI lineage: Eukaryota > Metazoa > Arthropoda > Insecta > Orthoptera > Gryllidae > Teleogryllus > Teleogryllus occipitalis. The sequence continues at coordinate 101,873 of BLKR01001428.1, forward strand.
TTCATATTTTTTCAGGGTCAACATTGATTTTATAGGTGCTTTTTTTATCGGTCTGTAAATTTTTTCATACACGCTCAATGATTTATTTCTTAATTAGTCAAACTTGCATTTAATCCAACAAATACATGATTAGAGAACCGCCATATTTGCACAGGAATGAGTTTTACTTGAAACGTACAAAACGTACTATTTGACCCATGTCATTTTCCATTTTTACATGTTTCTTTTTCAACCGCTGCTTACATGAATAAAGGTGACCTTCGGACATCTTTTTATCTTCGCCAGTTCTGAGACTGCCTTTGTGCTGTAAATTTACAAGACTCCCCACTCACCCTGGGCGATGTTGGGATGATATTACGGTAGACCACCCACCTAATACGCATTCTCTTGATGTTCGCCGAGTGTGTCGTTTGTCCATTTCTTAGTTGACATCTGAAATTCATACCGGAGAATAGTCAAACGTAAAAAAAGAGTGGACCACACGAGAAAATATGCACTAAGAGAAGAAATTTAGTGAACGTCTACGTTATTTAACAATGCTACATTACAGTGCCTCAGATCAGGAAGTCCCGGCGGTGCAAAGATTTTCTATCTAGGTTGCTAGAACACTAGCGAGACAGCTAGGTCGATTTCAGGCGCTGTTGGAGGAAAATTCTAGCGTCTGGCTTCTCTGGTTACAGTTTTCGTCAATAAAATCTGGCGAATACCGGAGTAGTACTCTTGGTCATGGAACACGCGCAATCTTTTCTTCCTCTTCCTTGGCCCTACTCACCCTTTAATTACAGACATTTACCCTCACAGGCACGACGCTACCACACATGTCGGGAGACCAATCGGGAGCGTAGAGCTTAGGAGATACTTAGTTGGGGAAAATCTCGCTAGCCAACATAGCTCGGCGTCGGATCTCACCATGCAGCTGGGGAAGATAACCGCCACCTCCCGCGATAAAAACAAGCACTGCACTTACAGGACTAATTACCTTAGCAGTTGACGCGCCAGAAATCACTAATCAACCAGTAAACAAATATCGCATTACATGCTTTTTCGTTTCGAATTCTTATAAGATGAAGGGGGATGAACCGTCTGAAAGTAGGGGCTCACACGCCATCATCCGGCTCTAAGATGAAGGATACGGGGAAGGAAGAATAATACATAGCTAGTGAGTCGTTTGCAATTCTGTTCTGGCTTCTAACTGCAGTTGCCCGAAGAGTGGCCAGACGGAGGGCAGGGAGCGGCGAGCAACTTGGGGCGCTGTCGATCCAGTCTAGGGAAATGCAAGTGGCAAGCGGGCCATCGCGGGCAGTGTGACCACAATTCTGCATTTGGGCACCCGTGGCCTTGGTCCTACGTTCCTCCAGGCAGCGAAACGGCAGATGCGGCGCAGTACTGCGCGAATACGAGTGGGGTTAGAGTGCTCAGGGTTTCCCACGTACCACTCGCATTTCACTATACTAGAGCCGATCGGGCTCGAGGTTGCTCAGAGTTTGTCTGTTTCCGCTTTGTTCTTTTTAGAGAAGCAGCGTTTTAGAGAAGCGTGACGTATAAGCTGCTTCTGTCAGTTTATCTCATTTCTCGTGATGTGCTTTTGTTATGATTTTACCCTGTGGTACTGTCATGATTTTTTTCGCAATTGGCTTCCAATTCCTGAACAAATAAAAATTATGAGAACCAACTCCTTTATATTATTAGAAATAACGATTTTATTCTTTGTTTCTAGAGACTTCTAGTGGTGCGCATTACTTGATTTGTAAACAAGGGTTCACCATAAAGAAATATGAGAATTTACACAACGACTACTCAGTTCCAAAGGCCACAACTCAAGTTTTCTCTATTTAAGCAGCGACTTCCGTCTTTTCTCGTCAGGCTGACTCCACAAGCAGTAACCGGCTTAGGTGGCTCAGGGCATCAATTGATGTCACTACTGTGCATCTAACCGGGAGGTCGTAGAGTTTGAGTCCCGACGGCAAAAGGATTTTCGTCACTAGCTAAACAGCGAGATCGAATTCAGACGCTGTCTGGAGGATAATTCTAGTAGCCGGCTGCTCTGATCGGTAGTTTTCCGTGTTTACTCCGATTAACACCAGGCGAATGCCGGAGCAGTACCTAACAAGCGGGTTACGGATCGGGAACTATATTTCCTTCCTCTTCCCTGTCCTATTCTCACCCCTTACGTAATATATTAATGCACATGTCGGGAGACCAGTCGGGAGCATAGAGCTTGTACCGGCTGGGGCAGTGCCCTGCTAGTGGGATGTACCTGGTTGGGGAAGAAACCGCAAGTCGACGGATAGGTCGGCGTTGTATCTCGCTATGCAGTGGAGGAAGATCACCGCCACTTCCCACAATAAAAACTTGTATTACACTTACGAGACCAATGACCTTAAGCCTGTTTTACACGGTCATGTTTTCATCATTTCCCGTCGGGACAGACTAGTTACTGAGCAGACTGGATGTACTTTGTACGAAAAAATTATGCATGCTTCATTTTTCCGTACAGATTTCATCCAGTTTGACTACGGCGCCCCTAGTGTCACTTTATGGAACTTTCTTCGATTGCGTGCGTTCTCCGGACAGAGTATATACACGGCAGCAGATGCCACAATAATGCTAGCTGACACCGTAGCGATTATTGTTTTCCTTTCCATCTCGCAAATAAAACCACAATACCTCACTCATCTTTCTACTCCTTACACTGCGAATTCGTAACTATGATCATTCTTCCCGCTAATTTCATTTGTTTCCGTCAATTCGATGTTCAATTAAACTTCCAGCGCTTTTTGCGGCGTTCGGAGGAAGTATTTTCATCACGATTACGTACAGACAACGTACAGACCAGAAATGACCGTGTAAAACGGTGGAATCACGTTGATCCAGTTTCGGTACGAATAGAACCGAACGTTCTTTTTCCATCCAGTTTCTGTACAGAAAAATGATGAAAAAAGGATTTAAAAAAATGACCGTGTAAAACAGGCTTTAGCAGCTGAATCAGATCCGGAATCAGTCATCAATCAGCCCACAAGCAGCGCCACTTTGGGAACGATCACGTGGCCTGAGCCGGCCACTTGAGAAGCCCTGCTCCCACTCCCCGTGACGCACAGTGCGTAAAGTCCCTCCCGCGGGAACCGCCGCGCCGGGCCGCGCCGCGTCCTTGGGACTTTGTCGGCCGCGCATTGCGTCACGCGGAGGTGCGGGGAAGCCCCGCGAACTCCCTCTGGCGGCGCTTCCACGACGCGGGCGGCAGACCGCTTCCTCCCGCGGACTGCGCGTCTCGATGCACGCATCCACTGCGAAGGCGCCAACGTGCAAATGGTGTTGCTCTTCCAGCCTTTACGAATGTCTAAAAGTGTATGAATCTTGTAAAGAATCGATTATAGAACGTAGCGACGTGAAGTGGAAAGGCTATTTGTACCCAAGGATACCTTATGTCTTGCAGGATTATAATGGTCGAATGGTGTCCTCATTTTCTATGATAATTTAATACTGGGTATGGTATACCGAACGTCTAATTTCAACAAATAATACATTTACATTTTTATCTTAATATTTAATACTAGCAAACTAGCTTTATATTGCTTTCACCCGAAACTAACGTTGGTTATGAAATTATTTTTAAAGTAATTTATTAATGTTGAATGATATTCCTAATGGGTTTATGATTCATTCTTAAAAATACCTCAATTCAACACCGTACAATACAGATATGTGCACCTAACAGTAATGAATGATGCGGTCGAAGAGTAAGGTAACCAGATGTCCCATAGTCGTTCCCATAGTCAGTTGGACAGTCCCTTTTTTGAGTACCTGTTCCGTATTTTTTTTCAAGGAAAAGTTTTTGTGACAATGAATAATCGGCATAAAGTGCCGTCAACAACTTTAAATTTATCATAATGTATTTCGTTGGGTTTGCATTAGTTTATAAGAAAGTAACGCCGAGTAGATCATTCGCTCATTTTCCACGTAAGAGTGTTTTACGAGTATTGAAATGAAGAAGGGAGCGATTCAGTGGTGGTTCTAGGAAAGGAAAATGAACTATCACGTCATTTCTGCTTGTATATACTTTATCGCTATCGCTATCGATACCGAAAAGTTCAATGATCCCAACCTTCTGCGTCTGTGAGTTTGTGTGTGACTCAGCAAGGCATTTTAGCTGAGGAATAAGTAAGGAACTTTATAATGTTATATGCATGTGTCCCTTTTTGTCCAGTTATTTAGTCAAGAAAAAGTTGTAATGTCCTTTTTTAAATTTGGTCAAGTTTGGAGACATTTTTGCTCAAGGAAAAATTAGTACCTGCAATAGAATCATTATCTTTCAATTTAATATCAAGTGTTGGTCGCCAATGATCTAAATGTTGATGCGATTAAATAACTGAAAAATATCAAGTGCATTTTTGATGTTTCATTTACATGTGTGTTTCATAATAAATGCGAAGAAACGGATATTTGTATTAAGCAACTTCGTAAAACGTTACAAAGAAATATTATTTAAATTGATTCACTAACTACATTGTTTGTAATCGAAGTTACATTGTACCAAGAGGGCTGTGTTCATTGTTAATATAATGAAGTATATGTTAAGGTAATGTGTGTTACATTGATGCTTCTGATTGAAGTTGGGAGCAACGTCCAAGGATGCGAAGCAGTGACCTGCGGATTCGAGTCCCATGCATTCATTAGATGATTTCATATTGTGGGTCTTGAGTATGATATCCTGGGGATGACAGTCAAGTCTTATCATCTAACACAATACATACAATACATCGCTAACTGCCTGAGGCATCTGAGATCGATGAATAGTGTATACTTTGACCATAACTTCTCAGTTTCCTGAATGATCATTCAACCCCAAATTCGACTAATTTGGTTTCTCCATCTCTGTAATAATATCAATTAAAGTTGTTTATGAAAGAAGTTTTAGGTCAAGTCATTTTATTTCAATTGAAGAAATCTTGAGTAATAATGTATTCAAAGTTAAAAATATATTTGAATACAATGATATATTAGAACTCAATATCAAGGAAAATAATCCTTTTCACCATGATATTGGGTCATATAAATTATTTTCATCTTTACACTCTTCTGAAATTTGGCACTCTCAAACATCTCTGAACCCGTAAATCTGAGCATAATACATGCGTATATTTTCACGGATGACGCAAAAGAATACATTTTCACGAACTAGGCATCTCATGTGTAAATTCTGCGATAGCAGTTATCACATTGTACATAAGACCTGCAAGAAGGAAAAATAATTTCTCATTAAAAAACGATAATAAGAAACGCTAATTTCATGCAAAAAGTTCTACAGACATAAATTTTAAGACAAAGTACAGGGAAATCTCGATATACTTTTTGAAAATTTCTCCGCTTCATGTAGTGTAAAAGTGGATTAAAATTCGCCTTCAATCGAGGTATGGGGGTCATCGTCGGACATCATCATAGTTTTTTTGCTTTCTCGCTACGCTAATAGAGAGTTTTTGATATAAGAAATATTTTATGGGTCCTTGATCCGAATAATCGAATGACGGCAAAACGTATCTGTCCATCCCTCTGTGAACAACGCTAGCAGCTAATCCGCTCAGCCGATTTTCTCCAAAATTGTTAGTCCATAATCGATCTGGCTGATGTAGCGGCGCCTTGATTTTTAAATGAATTTTTTTCATTTTGATGGGTACTTTACATGAAGCCCTTGGGACATTTTCAAAAAAAAATATGATTCCATCGTTTTTTAAATTTTTTTTAAGCGTAAAGGGCGTGTAAGAGAATGGCGCAGGTCTCATGCTCGTTGAAAACCTGATTTTTCGAAAATTGAAAGACTAAAATTTTTTCGGAATCTTACTACAGCTAAAATATTAAAGATAAAGATTTTTTCCTTAATGAAATCTGTTCCTTAAAGATAGATTTTGATATAAAGTCACGTTCAATTTTTCGAAAATTTCAGTACATTTCGCGTAATTTTGCGTTAAAATACGGGCGAGAAAGTATAAGTACGTATACTCGCTGTTTTAGCATCACTAGTTTTTTTATCTTCTCATAGATAAAGTTGTTATTTCATCGTGTTGGATTTTTATTATTATCGTTCCCAACCCCAAATTATACTTCCGTCTTTCACAGCTTATCAGATATTCATAAAACAATTGAAGGGCTCAGTAGAACAAGGGGATATCCCACATTCTTAATGAACTTGGGTTATTAGTATTATTCAAAACTTCAAATATTATTAATTTAGTGTAATATATTACTAAAATCCAGTATGGACTTATATACAAGTGTAATGTGTTTATATAAAACCCTCATTATCTCAGAACTATGTCAGTGTGGGATAGCGCCTGGTTCTGTTGAGCCCTTCAATTCGAAACCGCCGCCATGCGCAATCGTTTTGTGGAAACGCCGGCGTTCCCTTACAGTTAGGTCTGCCGAGCTGAAATATTATTTTAGTATAGCATTTTTAGTACTAGCATTCTTTTAAGCAATTGCCCATTATATGCCTACTAAAATCTAATTCATTGTTTGCAATACATTGTTCTTAATTCATTTACTGCTTTTCTTTTTTCCTCTGAAACTCTTTGGTATATTAAAAAGGACTTTGGCATTAATTGCGTTGGAAATTATGCGTTGGACAGGTTCAAGAATGTTTTATGTTAATCTCGGGGCCGAAGGCCGAAGTCTTATCACCAACTCAAACCCGCGTAGGGAAGCGTCGTAGATTAAGATTATAAACGCAGCGCTATATTTCTCGCTAGGCCGCGCCATGAAGGAATGCCGGTGCTGTCGTTCACCACCTTATCAGCAAAAGGAGTCGATCCCATCGCGCTCGTAACTAAAAGGGATAGAGCCGATTTTTGTTATTAGGATTCCCTACCCGTTTATGCACCAGGCGTCGATTTTCTCTCGGCGACCCTGCGTGGCCAGGGAGGATCTAACCGTATGTGGCGGTCGGACGGATGAATGAACGGTCACATACAGTTTATTATATACGTCTCGTGTGACTCTACTACTCCACACTAATCACTTCGTCTGGAGGACAAGTCCCCACAGTGGGCACCTGTGCATATTTCAGCTTTTATCCGCACCCCCGCCGACGCGTGACGCCGACAGGCTGACGACCGGATACAGCCGGAACCCAGTTGACCGTCACGGTAACCTCCCCATACAAAGCCTGGGTAGGGGCCGCCCTGCCAGCAAAGCTACTAGCTACTCAGGCTAGTACCGGAGTCTCCACAATGCGCCACTCACATGCGCCGGGAATAAATTCCCTCCTCTTTGCCCAGAGTATCGGGCCACTGCCACGACGAATCCGAGAGCCCAACTAGGGGCCTCCCGGACTAAGGCCTGGGCGGCTCGGAGCCCCCATCCCGTCTCCCCAATGCTTACCGCCAGCTCACGACGTAGGTAACACCGGTACCGAAGCAACCTGGCGGGTGGTGACTGAGTTCCCGCCGGACTTTAAAGTGGGATCGAATTACTCCGAAGAGGATTCTTCACCCAATCCTGCTTCAAGGTCGACGCGCGCCATAGGCCCAACTGGTAGGTGGCCGGTTTCCCGGCCACCAGGAGCTTAGCTTACGCCTATTTACTGCCAGCACCTTCCAGCTATCGACGTAAGTGACGCCGCGAGACTCAGGGCCGGGTGGTCGTCTACGACACTCCACCTAGACCGCGATAACTTCCGTCATCGCGATCCCCCCCTGCGGGGGCAGGTTATTATACGTAGAATTATGTTTTGCATTCCCCTGATAAAGGCGTCTTGGGGCGTCGGCTGCCTTATCGCGAGGGAAGGCGCGCTCAGCGGGCGCCGTGCGATTGGCCGGCGCCAACGCAGCCCGCGAGGTCAGCCCGGCGCGGTGGGGCTATCAGCGGCCAAGTTCCTTGATAGACACCTCGCGTCCCAACGGCTGCCACTGAGGGTCGCTCGCCAATTCTTTCACAATGCGACCACACGTCTGGACGGGTTTGGTCGTTATAGTTGTTGCACTAACTGTTCGCCCTCTACACGCGAAGTCGCTGGGCAATGCGGCGAGCATGCAGGGAAGTCGTATATTACGACGTTCGGTTCGCGACACCTTGTCGTCATTGGGGCCGTCCTCAACGTCATTCCCGTCTAGTTTGTCACCCTTCGTGTCAGCATTCCCACTGATTTCAGATTTGCCGTCCTCTTCGACTCCTTTGCCGTCCTCGACTTCGCCGATCTCGCCTTCATTGTCTTCGTCCTCGTTGTCCCGGTCTTCCCGGGTTTCGTCTTCGCCGTCCGCGACTACGCCGTCCTCAACTATACCGTCCTCGACTACGCCGTCCTCAACTATACCGTCCTCGACTACGCCGTCGTCGTCTTTATTTTCGACGTCCTCATCTTTGTCATCTTTGACTTTGTCGTCTTCGTCTTGGCCATCTTCGTTTTTACCATCATCATCATTGTCCCCTAATTTACCGTCTTCGTTTTCCTCCCTATCTTCACTGTCGTCTTCGCCTACCCCGCCTACGCCGTCGTTGTCTCCAACACATTCATCATCATCGTTCCCCTCGCTAACTTCACCTTCGCCGCCGTCTCTTATGTCGTCTTCTTCTATTTCCTCGATCTCACCTTTTCTGACTTCGGTTTCCTCGTCTTCGTCCACTTATACTTCATCTACATCACTTCCATCGCGGTCTTCACTAAACACCTCATCACCACCGCCTCCATCTATTATGATTCCTACCCCTCACCCACTCCCTTTCCCGTTTGAAACGCAATTCTCGCCTTCGATGTCCTTAACATTTCACCTGCTATCTACGTCGTTTCAACGGTTGTCCTCGGCATTTGAATTGCTATCGTCGTCCTTTCAGTTGCTCTCCCATGCATACCAATTACCAATTTCGCCTAAGAAGTCAACATTGACTTCGGTTGCAACGCCATCCCCTCCTGCCTCTTCGTCGTTACCGCCCCTCTCATCGGAAGAACCTAGCGGCTTTTGGGGCAACGGATCTCTCATTGGCTTGGAGCTCGAGTGCGACGACGCAGCGAAATCTTGCCTGTCGATTGGTCGGCTCTTGCATGAACCCACCGGTCAGTGCTATCGCCTTGGTGACGAAACGCCCTGTGGAACTGGACAGTCCCTCGCTCTGGACGCCGAAGCCCTTAGGAACGGACTTCTTCGCGCCGTGTGTCGTCGGAACGTTTTTTGTGACGGGTTTGTCATGGCTTACGACGGACAGTGCCACGATGCAAAAGACGTGCGGAAGGCCTTGTGTAACAACAGTGCCGCTGTGGTGCCGTACCCTACAGGTCTGTACGAGTGTGCGTGCTACACCGCCGACTGTGTGCTGGGGACAGCGCCTGTGCGGCAAGCGAGTGCTCCCAGGAAGTGTGTGCTACCCGATTTGAACAGACCGCCAATGGGGCCTTTCCTGATGCCTTGCAGCGCAGAAATGGCCGGTTGTTCGGGGCAGTTATTTTTCGAAGGCGACTGTTACCCGCCCTTGGCGAACGCGTCGTGTCCAGAGGGACAGTGGCTGGTGCTGGACGAACGCGCGAGGAATTTAAGTGCGACGTGCGTTTCTATGCAGCCCTGTGGCCCTGGCGAACAGAGGCTACATGCTGACGGACTCTGCCATTCGGAGGATGAAATTCGCGACAAGCTCTGTCCTGGAGAAGAACTGTACCCTTTGCCTAATGGAGACATGGAGTGTTCCGACAGAAGATTCTTCATGTTTGTTAGAGAAGAAAATGGTACGTGTACAGTGACAGTGAACCGTTTCCCTACTACCCTGGATCAAATCCATTTTGTCGCAGGCATAGGACCGAGCTACATATGCAAGCGGAACGACAAAGGCGAATGTTCCCAATAACTCAAAACAATTTCATCTGGTTCTGTTTTTACTACCGCACGTTAAGATCACATAAAACATGGTAGAGGCATTTCTCAGTTTTCTATTTCCAATTCTGTGTTGTAATTGTTACGGATTTTTTACCCTGATATTCCATTCAAAATGAAAGCTGAACGTTTACCGATATTTTAAATTAGAAATGTCACGTGATATCTTCTTGCAAATTATATCATATTTATTAAGGTGCAGGGATTTGAGAGCACAGGCTAGTTGTTTAATATAACAAAAAATATTAATTATCATTTAAAAACTTTTATTTATTGTTTTTTTGAAATAAAACTACTATTAAGGGGCAAGAGAGCCGTGATCGCCTGAAAATTTTGAAAGGGGTCCCAAAGCCCTGCGTAATAAATCATTTCATTTCCATAAATACGATCAATTCCTGATTTTTCACCTTTTTACGCTTATAATTTGGTGTACTGGATGTATGACATTTCAGAAAGAGGCTCTTCAAACCAACTGGCAATTCTGTAAATGGTCCAACATATTTATCAATTGTATCATTAAAGTTATAATTACGTTATTTTTATATTGTGTTTTATTTATTTCCAAGTAAAATATTTCATATGTAAAATAAAAAGGTTTAATGGACCAAGGGATCCAGAGGGGCCCAGATATGTAGTTGCGCTGTCGTGTTAGGCTGCGGAGACTTGTGACTATTAGTCTTTGTTTATTAAGGTTAACTCTCAACTGGCGTTGTGGTGCCATTTTGACCTCACTCGAAATTTGAAGTTGAATATCCTGCCTATTTTTCAAATGAGAAGGTTTGTATGCTGTTTATCTTCAAATAATATGCTTATCTTTTAATTTGGGAAGTATTGATGAATTTAGTGCAGTTGTTTTGCAGTAGCGTGAGTAAAAATATTTGTTGGAGTCACAATCACCATGCCAGTTACGCAACGATCTTTGTAATGGCGTTTTCATCTAAAAATATGTCTTGTGCTGACACAGACCGTGAAATCGCTATCTCTAGATGGTTAGAAGAGGTGGAAACTGATTATAGTGACAATGAAGACTTATAAGATAGGTATGACTGTCACACCAAGAATTTTTGAAAATGCTGGTATGTCAACTTGCCGAACCTCGCATGGACATCACTCTTGAGCGTGCACCTAACTAGAGAGCTTTGTGAAACTACTTCATTAACATAGAAGAAATCTGTTGCAAGTTCTGAATATAATCCGCAAGTAGTTAGGCAAATGAAGCGGTGCGCAATATGTCAGAAAAAGTGACCGAAAAAATTGTGATAGGTACATGTTGCTTGTTAATGTGCCATGAATATCAGACTAACGTTTGTAAGGAGTGTCTACGAGTCTATTTTTGCAATAATGTTTATATTTTATCGTTAAGTATGTGGATCAGAAAATGACAATACGAGAAAAATTGATTTAAAAATAAGGTTTTATTTATGATTATTTGTTTATCAGTAATCTGTCACAGAGTTAATTATTATTTTGTTAAGTAAAATAATATATTAAATGTGAATTATTTCATCTAAATAATTTTTAAAATCCTATGAAAATGTAATTAAACAGAAATAGTTTAAAATGTATTACAAATTTTCGTAATGAAAAGAAAAACAAGGAATGGCATCCACGACACTGGTTATGTAACAAAAATTCACCACGCCAGTTGAGGGTTAAATAAGAGCATTTGCAATAACACATATAAGACTTAACTCAGATGTAGCAACAGGAACGTGGCAGAACAAAACCATATAAAATGTTTTTTAAAGCCATTAATACTCTGTTCAAGACGAACATGTAAAATACTATCGTATAACTCTTCAGTAAATAAAATATTTTAACAAAAACAGCCTTCACGAATTCTGAAATTATATAATATAGTGTAGTACAGTAATTTTAGTATACCAAGGACATAAAAAATGTTGCTGTTGCGAAACGCAACAAGTGAATAGAAATATTTAATTGGAGTGGCCTCTTCTAGGAACCACATTTTCGCGTGAGTTCAGCAATGTCGAAAATAGTAGAGTTTGAGAATTCAGTCCACGTGCGCAGTGTGAGAAGATGTGGAATAACACAATTCAATATTTTTTTTGCATTTTCCAGTCAAAATCAAGGTGTTTTATTGTTTTGGAATAATTCCAGAGTTCCTGGATATCAAACAAACACACAGAAATCTCTTACATTATCAGATGGTGCATAGTTTTCTTTTAATCGCTACACAAATTTCAACTTATATTTTATAGTTTTATACAGTACAACAGTTATTTTTATACCTAAATATCTAATTATAGCAAAAAATGTTGCTGTTGCATAACGCCACACGTGGAAAGTATATATTTAATGGTGGGAAGTTGGTTCCTTGGAGCCTTTCAATTGAATCGTTTATTTCAGAAACCCGTCAAACGCCAAAATTTAAAATGCGCTTTAGCGGTGGCATATTGTTCCATGAGGATAGACATATCGCTTATTCCATATTTACCTGAAAAATATTCATTTATTAACTGCTTTAATATTAAAAAATATTTTGAAATCTGAAAAACTGGGACACTTTTTCTCAATTTTCTCGACATGACACACTTGGCTTTTGACGGGTTTCTGAAATAAACGATTCAATTAGTTGCGTAACGAAATGAGTCCGGGCGCGCCCGCAAAATTTTTAACCGGACCCCCTTTGTAACTGTGTGTAGCAAACACGACGCTATCAACCCCCTAATTCTAACTGCTATTCATTGAAAACCTTTGTGGGCGAAGCTCGTGTCTGAGCTTTGTCGCATAAGAAAGGAAGCTTCAAACTTAAACAACTATCGAAAGACAGTTTGTGTGTCGTGTTTATTGTTGACAGCGGTAAAGTGCTTATAACCAATTGCGGGAAAATGTGTCTTTACTATTTAATGTAATGAAATTAATGCTGTTTTAAAACCGATTTGTATCAATTGTACCAAAGTAACAAATAATTAATATTTCTTACAATCGCAAAACTTTCAACCTAAAAGTAGGCCCTCTGTTATCTTGGCCCGCCCGCATTGCGGATCCGTACGTTACGCGTCGCACCGTTGCTTTCTGTCACGTGGTTATATGCGTCGTAAGCAGTAACTCAACGGGTGTGCGAATGGAGTCGATAACACAATCAAATATTTTAATTTTCCAGAACTGAAACTTGTTTTCTATTTTTTACCGAGTTCCTGGATAACTTTGTAAACGATAAATATATCGTATTCAGCCGGAGGCTGCGTAGTTTACTTACTTACTACTAGGTTAATCTTGTCTACCTTTTCGGTACTTCATCATTCTCTTCATAGCAGGTTCCCGTTGGCGCAAAAGACGTTTTTTAACATTTTCGTAATTGCTCCTTTAATAGTAGAATTAAATCCTTTAATAGTAGAATCCTTTAATAGTAGAATTAAAATATGAATTTAAGGATATTAAATAAGAGTAAAACTTTGTTAAATGTGCAAGTTTTCGTTGAAAAATTTGGAGCTTTTTTGAGAAAATCTTGCTTGAGTGTTTCTGAAAATGTGTAATTTTGAGCTCATTTTCAGAAAAACTTTTGAAATTTCTATTAACTTCATTCGAAATCATTAAATATTTGTACGCCCGAATGCAATAGTCTATAAAACGCCCATAATGTAAATATTATCCATGAGAGAGATGTATTAAAAATTATATTATATTTGTGTATTTTTTTAAAATGTACTGTAATAGCGTTTATGTCATTTTATTTCATTCATATCGCTCAATTCGTACAAAAAGTTTACAGAAAACTTGAAGAAAATATTTGATTCGGGAGAAATATCTTCATCTGTAATATTGTAGTTTTAGGAAGACGCCAAAAAATAATTTTGCAATTTTATACAATTCAGAGGATTCAACGAAACAACCAGCATCCTACGCCATTTCCGTAAATATACTTTGTTCTATCCCATGAAAAAATCATCCAAAACACTTGCGGCTATTTTTGAGAAAAAATTAAAATGTCCTTGGAACTTCATGGACCCCCCCCTCCCTAAGTTAAAATATTTTTCAAATTTAAAGGGCCACAACAGCCATATCTATTGACGTATATCAGTTTTGGCCAAAATCCTGCTTACGATTTAGCCACTAGGATTTTTCACAAACGGATGGTCGGACGGATGGAAGGACAGATGGACGGACGGACGGACGGACGGACGGACGGACGGACGGACGGACGGACGGACGGACGGACGGACGGACGGACGGACGAAGAGATGGACGGACGGACGGATGACAGACACCGGCACAGACAAGTCGGACAAGTCAACTTACGACTACAGACTGACAGTGTCAGAAGTTTTGCCGTAAATAATTGTTTCATTAACAACCCACCAGACGTGGGTTATGACTACACAATGTGTTTTGCGAAGTAATCTTCGACGCATAGGAACAACACTTGGAACACTTTTTCTGTGTCAGGGACCTACAATACGATTTTTATCCCGAAAAATCGCTGTTTTCGCTGCAGCGTTACATAGTTTTCTTTATACTATGTATGCAAAATGTGAGGAACTAAAAATTGTTCAGGTTGTCTTGGACATCTTGTATCAGTTTTCAACGCAGTCTGAAGCTCTGAGATAGCTCGTGGGTTGTTCACGTATTTCAGGTTCCAGTTACCGGGAGCGGTAGCTCAGTGCATCAACTGATGTCACTGCAGCGCCTCTGACTGGGAGGTCCTAGGTTCGAGTACTGACAGCGGCAGGATTTTCGACACTAGCTTTTCAGCTAGGTCGAATTCAGTCGCTATCTGGAGGAGAATTCTAGCGGCCGGCTGCTCTGATCGGTAGTTTTCCGTGGTTTCTCCGATCAACACCAGGCGAAAGCCGGAGCAGTACCCTACCAAACGGGCCACGGACCGCGCGCGATCTGTCCTTCCTCTTCCATGTCCTATCCTCTCCCCTGCACATACACTTACATTAACATGTACTACACTACCACATATTCCGGGAGACCGGTCGGGAGCTTAGAGCTTGTCCCGGCTGGGGCGGTGCATCGCTGGTGGGAGAGTCCTGGTTAGGGGGATACCCCACTAGCCGACGGTAGGTCGGCGCCGGATCTCGCCATCCGGCGGGGGAAGATCACCCCCCTCTCCCGAGAAAAAAATATGCACTACACTAACTGGACTAATGACCAGAGCAGTTGACGCGCCCGGAAACACGAAAAATCAATCAATCAATCAATCAGGTTCCAGTTAAAAGTAGACGTTACACAACAATACGTTTCATTCCTCTTATCATGGAGTCACTGGCATAATACACAAATGTATAATTCAGATGATTAATTCACATTTCAAACACTTCAGTTTACACGTATAAAGCTGAACGCTTCACAATCTTTAAATTAGACTCGCAATTGACAACTTAACATTTTATAGCCGCGAAATTACATTAATGCTCGGCGTGAACATCAAACAAATTTGAAGCTTAACGCTTCATTGAAAGAGATTTTACGTGAGAAACATCCTAAATCTCTTCATTGAACCCCATGCAGCGGTGCACAGGTGCGCTCACACGCTGCATTCGACTTGAACCGAACCTTTCGGCGGCGGCGGCGGAGCGCCAAGAGGTTCATAGGGCGCGTGGAGAGGGGGGATTGAAGTGACGAATCGCGAATGCATGTTTAAATTCTTTTAGAACAAGATCAAAGCTTTTGGAAACTTCTGGCAGTGAAGAATCGGTTGTGACCGTTCCGTGTTCAGACCCGCAAGATTTCTGTGAAGGGCCGTGACGTCACGGTCGCACTCGCAAGCGTGCACGTGGGTCTAAAGACAGCTCCACACATTCGGCATTCGCCGAGCAGCGAGCTAGTGCTCACACAATCCCGAGCAGCCGACGTGTTCGGCGAATGCTCGTTCCCTTTGGTGTGTCCAAAAGACCTACACGCTGTGGATAGGGTGAACCCCGAATGTTCGTGACTCAGCAAATATCAAGCCACTCATCCCCACTACTCGGGATTCGGCGAGCGGTTGCTCGGTGTTCGCCGAATACCGAATGTGTGGAGCCGCCTTAAGAGTGGACCTACAGGTACCAGTGGCGAGGGTCGCCCACCCGCATTCCGCGGGCGCACATCCTCTCTGGAAAGGAGCGCAAACCGGGCAGCGATTCTGTCTTCAAGGAGAACTAGCAAAATACCCGGCGTTGCCCGGGCTCTCTTGATATTCAATCCTTGCGAATGAGGGAAAGATCAATTTCATATAAACCACAGTTTTTGATATTATTGTTTTTAACGTAATTGCTCCAATTTTTAATAAAATACTATAATTTTCTTTTATTTTATTTTACTACACATTTCTATTAGATGACATTTTTAAAAATGTTATGCACCGCTACTGATCTCTAGCGAATAAATTTGGTACCAGTTTGCTGCAGCACTACCGGGCTCTGACGAAATATATTGGGAATCACGTGCTTTAGGCGAGAGGCGAAAAATGGTCTCCGGTGCATCTACAAACATATTATTTAAATTATTTATTTTCCGCATTTGGGTTGTGTTAGACTTTATGAAACTCTGCAAGGACACTGCGACAATCCTGAAGAAGAGCCTGCAAAAATTTCATTTCTATTCATACTTTTTATAGTATCGATGTCGGTTACACGTCGTTGAATTCACTTTTATTAGTATAGATACAATGTGCGTTTCTAATTTTCTGCTTTGCATATGGGCCCGAACAAAAACAAAAATATTTGTGTTTTCTCTTTTAGTTTTTCGCCTTACTGTGTAAGTAGTAAAGAGAAAACATTGCAAGCGTGGGGCGGAAATTGTCAGTTTTTTGTGTGAAATGATCTAAGATCAGTGAAATGATCTAAAATCAGATTTTTTAAAAATGTCCTGTATTTTTAAGAAACTAGTTTTTTTCGAGGAATTTATGCTTCAAATCAATGCATGTTGCAAGAGAAGTCTCAAAAACTGCTCCAAATGTTTGTCTTACTTTCCTCCTCGGATAGAGTAAAGGACGCTGAGAAATGGCGCAGATATTTTCGTTGAACTCTCTGAATTTTCGTAAATTTCAATAGTTAGAAAGGCGAGAGATGTTTTGTTTCTTAACTTCCGAAAAAAACTAGCATCTCTGAGTGACTGCATGGTGTAGGGGTAGTGTGCTTTGTCTGTTGACCTGGAGGACCTGAATTCCAATCTAGGGGTGGAGAAAAATTGTTTTCTGGGTGGAAGATGCAGTTTACTGATTCAAGTAGTACTATAATATTGTGTAGTATTGACATAATGCGAGAAAGTAAGTGCTGATGTAACCCCACAAGGTTTTACTGTAAACGTTTATCATAGAGTTGAATAAATTCATAATTTCCTTGAGCTAAGCTTGCTTTGTCTTTCATTGTGCCCTTGTGACTTGCAAATGAACTATTATTGGATTAGATAATTAACTATATTTTTCACAGTTGATCCTATGAAAAAAAGTGTTTTGAAGATAATGTATGATTTAATTCGTATAAAATTAAGTTAATTTATAATAGGATGATCGTTAAATGTGTTCCATCATTATTAATTCTACGTTGTTATTACTTTCATTAACACTTTCCCCCAAATGATAACAAAACAAATATTTTACCCATTCCATTGAGTTTCTTCTAAGTATGTTGTCATTTACTGCAAAGATATCCTTTTATCTGAACAATATTTTACAAATAAATAAGTTAAACGATCTTTAACAAGTTATTTTCAACTTAAGAAGAAATTGTATTTTCATATATAAAGTTGTTTAATAATTAAAAATACAAAGTTTAGAAGTCTCTAGTAACAATTGTTGTATTTGTCTACTTGACTTGGTGTTTAACAAAATGTTCTAAATTGACCTGTACCTATTTTCACAACAGAATAAATGAAAGCATTCCTGAGGAAGTTTATACTATTTTTAAAACACTTTTTACTTTGTGAGTATTTGAATATATAGGTAGTAATGTCCAAAACCATGCTAATATTAGAATTCCAAAAGTGGGTTAATTTATTTTATCCTTGAATTTTGTCCATGATCATCTGCTTTCATGAAGATCTGGTTCAAATGTTGATAGCTGGTATGCCTGTTTTACCATACTATACTACTTTACTATAAATTTCGAACATAAACTGTTGATTATTTTAATATTTAATTATAGATGGTCATTTCATCGAGTGAGAAAGCAAATGACTTCATTTGGTTATCATGACATAACCAAAGGAATATACCACTGAAGGAAAAGTAAAACATATACCAGGAAGAAAAGATCCATACAGAATGTATATTTCCTATCTACGTAAGGAGTAATAAAAATTAGTCAGTGTGTTTGGGCTGAGTTGATATATTTCGTGAGTAAATGGTCGAAGTGAATTGAAGATCCTATTAAAGCATTTATAATAGAAATAGCGGAAATATGAAGGCCGAAAAAACGTAAACAATAGTAGTTTGGCTGTAAGAAATTCATAGGAATACTTTTGTAAATGATAAAGCAAAGAAGTAAAGGAAGCGAGAAGGAAGGAAAAGATTGACGTGGTCATATTTATAGACTACAACTGTTCATCTGCAAACCAGATGTTATCTTTAGTCATGATATGAACTGAGTGAATTGCAAAAACGTATACAATAATTTGATTTTTCGCGATTGTATTAATCATCGCGTTCAATGTTTAAGATAATCAATGAAATCATGTGAACATGGGAGAGTGCAGAGTGTGGCACGTGTTGAAAGAGTGCTGTCACAAATTTACCTACCTTGTACTCTGAAATAACTGTTCTCTTAGAAAAGTTTTAGTATTCATCACTGCAGAGGGAAATGATTTCTCTATTTAGGCTGTCCTTTTGAGTCATTACTTTTCACCTCAAAAATGTTGTACTAAAAAAGTGTTGGTCCTCTTTTTACTAGTGAGAACGAAGCTCTGGGGAATCAATCTGAGAGACACCGAACAGAAAGGCATGAGACCAAATATGTCTGATATGGAAATACGCGGCTGCAGAAAGAGCCGCCCTTCGCCGCCATCTCCTCCGCACCTGCCCTACGAGCGCCCTTTGTCGCCGCCTTTTAGGAAAAGGAAGCCTATTCAACATCTTAGGCTCACCATTGGGCCCAGTCGTTACCGGATGCCGGAGCTTAGAGTTTCCCAGAAAGAAATTAAACGTAAACCAGTGAGAACCCGTCAACATTTCACGGTGAGATGTGAGATAAATGTGAAATACTGTGCCCAGACTAATGTTCACAATATGTTGCATTGTTTGGATCTTCAGGGTATAACGAAGATATTCTGTGATGTGGAGTTCCCAAAATTTTGAACACATATGGCCCATGACCAGGTGACCATGCAATATCTGCACCAAAAGACACAAAGAAAGCACAATTATACTGAAGGATATTATTTCTAAAGGTTTTTGATGTGTCATCATCTATAAACAAATTTGATTACTTTTGGCATATTGCTTAAAGGTAAACTTATTTTCCCATTTAAGCAACACAGAGTAAACTCGTTTGCAAAATTTCTCTCGCATGGGAAGTACAAAGCAGAACAAAACTGACATTTCATAGACAACGACCCAATAGAAAACGAAATAACCCCACTATCACGACACCTACGCTGACTCTCTTTCCCTGCGTCCAGTTAATGTACGTTTGCGTCTTTTGGGGTGCGTAGGCAACGATTCGGAATTCGTCATAACCTGTGAACAACTTCACTACTTCAGTACAACGGAGCAAAACCCACTGTCCGAATGTTCTCTACAAAATACATCACAAAAGCAAATACATGCAAACTGTCAACGCCACAATGCAATTAATACACTGAAACAAAACCTTGACAAATTGTAAACAAATCTCAACAATCAAAACAAAACATCAAGCAGCGCCACTATGAAGCAGCATGGACTCACATCTAGCGTTTCATATAATCGATTTTGAAACAGCCACCCTTTCGAAGAAAACAATTGACTATTGATAGCGTGCTATTAAAGAATGATTTAATTAATTAATTTATGCCGTAAATGTTGGTAAATCAACACAAACAATATCTGATAACACATCTAGGGATCACATTGTTTCATTTAAAGGAAAAAATACTACAATCGGTTCAGTAGAAGCTCTAAACGAAGTTATGGCAGAATACCTTATTTTTTTAAATATATAGGTTAAGATTTTCGGAATTCTTGCCACTTTCGCAAATCATTTTCAACGGGCATGTACCGATATTTGATTGGGTGAAGTTAGGTCCCACTCCCACACCATTCGTTCAAACAGACCGCATAGAAGGCTACCTCGCCTCGGATGAGTGGGAGGGAGAAGTTTTGCGGTAAGAGAAGTGATGTAGAATCATTCCGACAAAAATTTCTGTCGAGCAAGATTCGAGCTGCCAGTCTCACTCTAGAGGGAGCGGCTCCTGCCGCAGTCGCGGAGTGCGAGACTTGCACTTTACTACCAGTTAACATCGTGGTATCTCGGAGTGGTACTACGTGAACGGTCTTGTTCCGCCCTCCGCATTGTTACTCGGCTAGGGTCGCATGGCGACGGGTGGTTGCGCGGACGCCAATCGCCAGCATCTTCTGTTGCCTATTCTTCGGTCACCGTCAATCGCAGCAATTACAATATCGGCTGAATCCCAAGCAGGAGCATGCCGGAAAGATACTTTCAGGTCTAGATGAGAATATGCTTCTGTGTGAATAAAGTAATGTAATGGATGTAAACGGATAATCCCAAATACAGAATTTCAAAGAGATAGCGTTTTTTTTCTTTCCACAAACTTCTAATTTATTAAACTCGCATTAGACTAAATGTTAACCGCAAAATTGAACCTGTAAATAATGTTTGTGTAAAGTAAGTTAGTAAAAGTAACATTAATTTTAACAATGATACATAATGCATTATTTACCATTTAACCATTATAAATGTGTTTAAACAACCTGTAACAACTATTGTACTCCAGCCTCCGGGTCAATGACCCCCATCTCGATCAGGTTTTTCGTCCAGTTTCCCTGATCCATTGAGCAAATGCTGAGATGGCCCTTTATTTATTCTAGAATTCAGTGGGAAATACAATTATTCAAATTATCGTTTCCATGTTGTCGCGGCAGGAAGTATTATTCCGAAGGACAACATGGATAAGAGCCAAAATGTATTGCTTATTTATCCTTGAAAACAGATTTTGTTACATGGGAGGGTTTTCTTCTTCTTCTTCTTCTTTCAAAATTTAAGTAGTATATGACTTAGTGTAGGGATCACAGAATTTTGAAAATCTGCACACAATTCACTTTTCCCCATAGCACGTCATACGCAGTCTTAACTGTTTTTGACGTAAATAAATAAATAAATAAAGTTTGAAAGTGTATATTTCATGTATTGTGTCTGGTGCAGCCACCTTTGACGATGTGTGGACCTACCAGATGCCATGCTTTCTAGCTACCTCCATTCATTGATAGCATGGGAACATTGTCGAGTTTGCGGAATGACAATATGAATTGGATCCGCGACCACGCTCCGCAATTGTTTGGCACGGAGGAGTGTCCTAGAAAGCGCCCACATGGCTGACGAGACGCCCCTTGTGACGCCAGAGGGGAAACCGCAAGTGCGGGCTTTCCGTTCGGCGCGCGGGGCCTTGATAAGCGCGAGCGCCCGGGGCCGCGGCCAGTTGCCCTCCGCCATGGCCCCGCGCGCGCCGCTGCTCTGCGCCGCGCTGCTGGCGGCGAGCGTCGCCGCTGCCCTCTGCGCGCGGCCCTTCCCCGTCAACAACACGGCGCTGCGCAACACGCACCCGCTGCGCGCCCGCCCGGCCACGCCCCTTGCAGGCAGGCGCGACGGGCGGCGCGCGCGGGCCGCCCCGGCCCCGCCCACGCCCACCGCCGCGCCCGCGCCCGCGCCCGGGCCCTTCTGGGCCAACGACTCGCTGGTGGGGCGCGAGGCGGACTGCGCGCCCGCCGCCTGGAAGGAGTGCCTGGGCGTGGGGCGGCTGCTGCACGAGCCCAGCGGCGGCTGCTTCGAGCTGGGCGACGACCGCCCGTGCGAGGGCGGGGGCGGGGGCGCGCTGGTGCTGGACGGCGAGGCCCTCACCGCCGGCCGCCTGCGCGCCGCGTGCCGCGCCCAGGGCTGCCCCTCGCCCTCCGCGCTGCGCATGGCGTGGGACGGCGCGTGCTACGAGGCGCGCGAGGTGCTGGGGCGGCTGTGCGGCGGGCGCGCGGCGGGGCTGGCGCGGCACGCGCTGGGCGGCTGGGAGTGCGTGCGCCCCGCCCCCGCCCCCGCGCTGGCGGCGCAGCCGGAGGCGGCGGGCCGCTGCGCCCTGCCCGCGCTGCGCCCGCGCGCGCCCGAGGCGTTCCGCGTGCGCTGCGACGCGGCGCAGGCCGAGTGCCTGCGGCGCGGGCTGCTGCCGTTCGCCGGCGCGTGCCACGCCCCGCTCGCCGCCGCGCCCTGCCCCGCCGGCACGCGCCTCGTGCTGCGCGAGGGCGCGGCGCGCGCCGGCCGCCTGCGCGTCGAGTGCGAGATCGCGCAGCCGTGCGGCCCGCGCGCGCGCCGGCTGCGCGCCGTGCCCGGGCGCTGTCGCTCGCTGCACGAGCTGGCGCGCACGCTGTGCCCGCGCGACGTGCTGGTCGAGACGCCCGCCGGCGACACCGTGTGCGCCAGACAGCCCCTGACCTTCCACGTGGAGAGTCGCGCGGAGGAGGGGGAGTGCGTGGTGGCGCTGGTGGCCGTCGCCGTCCCTTCCCCCCCGAGCGTGGTGCGCTCCGGAGGACTCGACTGCGCCGCCGATGACGACGCCAACTGCCAACCTCCTGCTCGAGGAGAACCGGCGCGGGTCGACATCGCTCCTGAAGACGTCTGAAAACTTCGTGATTCACATAACGATGCACATGAACTACTTCAACAGTTGCATCGTTGACGACGTTTTCGCAGTTTGAAATTATTATTTTCTTCTGTCTGTCGATTTTACATTGTCAGACTGTATTTTGTCTTTATTTTATAGATAAGAATTGTTTTTTTTTGGATAGTAATTGTGCATAAAATACAATGTGATTACAATATACTAAAATATATAATACATAAAAAAGCAACGTTTCGGAAATGATTATTTGCATCTTCAAGCTGGAGTTAAAATGTCAAATTTTCGCATGATTACTGTTTTACTTGTTTTCTGACTTGGTGGATATCATTGAAACGATAATATTCATTCATGAGCATAATAAAATTATCATTTTGTTTAGACAGGTACAATTTTCTAAGTTTTGTGACCTGTTGTGTCCGGTACCTTGCATGTATTAATATTTGTATTTAAAGAAATTTTAATAGTATTGATTTTTAATTTTATCTTTTTTACTGAATTTAATAAATTTGAAAAGACAAATAACACATAAAACACCATTGTTAACTTTCTTCAAATCATGGCAAAATACCTAATTCGTTTATATTGACTCCTATTCTCAGTGTTTCTTTGAAAGTGTTTTCTAAGATCACAGAATTGATCATGCAGAACGTCAAATCTGTATATTTTTTCCTTGTAAACGTACTATGAAGTTATGAAACACTGCAAAAAATTGATGCAGAATTTTCAAGAAATTTACTCATTTTGGGGATCCTTAAAATTAATATTTTTTCGAAATTCTTTCACGCTTTCACTTTTAAAGTTATAAAGTTATTTTGCCATCTATACCAGAATACTAGAACTTAAAATAAATTCAGATATACTTACAAGAAAAAACGATGATTCCAGCCAATTTAAATATATTAGAAGCAGACTTTTCGCACTAAATTGTAAGGCCCTCTTCAGTGTCAAATATACTTATTTAAATAATAATAATAATAATAATAATAATTATTATTATTATTATTATTATTATAATTTTAATAGTAATGACAAATAATTAGAATCAAATTATGACAATTTTTCTCAGAATAGTAATGAAATATATTCTTAGAAACGTATTTTTTCTTTCTTTATCTTACAATACAGGGGTATATTAGTTGAATTCTACTGCACTATTCCAGTTTAATAATTTTTTGAATGTTTGGTTCATTTTTAAACGAAAATTAAACGTAAGTGATTTTTTAATTCACGAGGTTCTTGCAATGTCGAATTAACAAAGTAATGCTATCTATAAGAGCGTTGAACGCAGAAACCAACACACTCCAGCTCAAATCCCAACCCAGGCAAATGTTTTTGCGGTTTGAAAACACACGCAGAGACATGTTGGATCAATTTGGTGATCCCCGTCGCTTGCCGTGAATAAGCAAATGAAGATCAAATGTGCGAAATAATAATAATTATAATACTACGTAATGAATGAAAACAATACGAAAAGTATTGCTGTTGTAGCACCACATGTGTTTCTTCTAAATCCTGATTGTGTATCTTCCTTATCCCATTAAGTTTCCTTTCAAGTGTAATTTAAGCTAAGAGTCACTGATTAACATTCCCATAAAATTACACAACATAAACAATTATGTGGATCATTCTGAATAAACGGAGAGCATATGACATTCCTGAGACATGCGTAAGGAATGTCTTATATGCATAACACGGATTTCGTCTTGAAGGCTGAGTTCCGGAAATTGCCAAAGAACATGTCGAAGACGCGACCGCAAGGGATGTCCCCTTCCGATTTCCTTCTCCCTACACGCAACGTCACAATCGTATTCAGGACACATTGTCACGTGCATCGCCGTCGGAACAGTTCTACATATTGTTAAGCGATGAAAACGTCACATTTTCGTAGATTCACTTCGCACATGTAAATTATCATTAATTATGTAAATAAGAATAGCTATTTAAATGATTTCTCATGAGAAATTAGGTAGCACTTAACTTGCTCAAAGCATATTTTCTCATTCTTAATATGTAAAACAATAAATAATAATAATAATAATAATAATAATAATAATAATAATAATAATAATAATAATAATAATAATAATAATAATAATAATAATATAGTCGACTCCGGTTATAGTGAACTCCGATATAGTGAACCCACGGTCATAGTGAAATTAAGTCACTGGTTCCGTTTCACTAAGGATAAAGTTTAAGTTATAGAGAACCCGAACCTCAGTTATAGTGAACTTAGGAATACAACGTCCTGTAAATTAATTCCCTCCTGGAAAAGCATATATCGCCTCATTGCCACAAATTGCAACTCCAGACAGCTTGGAAAAAATATCGTCGGCCAAGGGTCATAATCGAAGAAGCTTCTCCTGACGTGGAGGTAGCGGACCTGGGATGGGGACCGTACTGTTGACCTTATGCCACTCGGTTTCACTGCGGAAACAAAAAGTCGTGTCCTGCGGGGGCTACAACTGGCGGAGGCGACGCACGATTGCTTCCTTTAGGTAGGTGACAGTAAGCGCATGGGCGACTGCCACAGCCCCACAGGCTGGCAGCACCCCCCTGCGCCGCGCGGAAAAGCGATTATCATTAGCCGCTTGCTGTAGCGAAATGATTTCGCTACAGCATGTTATTAGACTGTTTACTTTCCCGTTATAGATAGTGTAGTAATAGTTCATGTTTTGTCGGTTATTGATAATGAAAATTGGTAGTATACAACATTCGGAATATCTGCTTTCATGTAAACATTATGGAAATGCAAATAAATATTATTTATATCGTTATATTATCAATTCCATCACAAATACACATTAATTTGGAATTTTAAAACTGATGATTTGCTAAGAAACAGAGACACAGCGGGAATAATGGTATTTTTCGTTTAAAAATTGTCATACTTCATGGACTCATGGATCATTAATATACGTGTAAGTGATGGGATGAATAGAACTCTAAACAATCACATGCACAAAATGTTAGATTCTGTACGTTCCCTTGTCAGCTAGTCATGTCTGCAAGTTGCATCGAGCTTGCCTATCGCCCTCTTCGCAGAATCTTTGCAGAATTGGTCCGATTAAAATATTTTTTTCTTTTTTCCACTGTCTTTATATTTTTCTGGCCCTAAAATTGGATTCCATACACATATAGTACATATTTATGTACGTTATTTATATCATACATAATATAAATTGAAAGCCTTTTGACTCTATCCAATGAAATAGTTTCTCGGCTTTTATTTGGATATAGATGATAGCGTTCATTTAATTTGTTTTATCTATCTGTATCCTCAATATAATAAGAATATGTAATAATTATTGAAGCCCGACTTAAGTTCGTACTTACGTTATAATAATTGCGTACGTTCACGCAGGTCAACGAATTGACCCGTACAGACATGTTATTCTGAAACTGTATTATGATAACTATAATCTGGGTTGCAGTATTGAAACATTCAATAATTTCCAAATAATGAAAACAAAATTTAAACGTGTATATTGTCTATAGTCTTTTACCCTCTTCATACACAGAAAATTATTTTGTTTAAAGCAATTGTTGTACTGCAAAGTCTGCTGTAGTAAAGAAATTGTTGTGCAACAACTGCTGTAGAAAAGCAATTGTTGATATTTTGTAACTAATTTTGTCATTGGACACATTAACCTGCTGGCCGTCATCTTTCTTTTTTCTCGTGCCATACAAGGTAGCGTAACGTGACATAATTGGTTGGCGTAACTTTCCTTGGAAATATTATTTCTGATAAAATATTAAATTTTTATTTTCCATAATATCGTTTATCCCTTTTAACGATGTTTATGATCATTAGTTCTGATTCGCAAGGTTTGGAATCTGATGTCCACTTCCACCTCAATTACATACAAGTTCTGAAAATTGATTCTCACCGCAGGGAATTAAATATGAAAATGGTCTTGTACTTTTACAGTCATCATGGCACATGCCAAGTTCAAAGAGTGTACTTCTCACTGTACTTCGCTATTTTCTTCCCTACTCACCTATTCTAGGCCCTAAAACCCTTTCGTCATTATTTTTATAATTTATAATTAATCACGAATACGGTAGTTCACGAAACTTTAAAAAATGAAAGAAACAAGTTCGTAATATCCGTCCGGCCATAGCTGTCGTCTGTTGCGTCTTATAAGAAGCCATGTGTCGGCCGCTCCTGGGCTCGGCCTGCGCCGCTCCCGAGAGAGAAGGCCGCCGACTTACAAGGCTTCCAGGGCTTAGGAGATTCTTCCTTCGGAAATCCCGGATACCACTCGCACACTCTTTCCCCTTCGAGCTGCCCTCATCCGCCCCGCGGCGGTGCTAGCGTCGCCAGCCATAGCCAGAAGCACGCGGAGGGTAGCCATTTTCAACAGCTAAGATTCTCTTCCGCCCGGTGAGCCTTTTTCCTTTTGCTTTTCCTTCATCTCTCGTGACTTCTTGCTTTTTCATCTCCTCCCTCCGTCTTAACCTCTCTTTTCCTTTTGGTCTGACGATAGCTGAAAAGTTCTGCCACTAATGCTTGGATTCTAATTTTGAATGTGTTCTTTTCTCCTAAACTTTAGCACAATAGATCTTGATTTTACGTTACCTATTTACGTATTTTTTAAAACCATGTTGAAAATTTCTGCGAGAAAAATATTTACGTTTTTAAACCTTATTTTAAATGTCTCTTTCCTTCTTATTATTTCACTGTATACTATATTATTTTATGGTTTGGAGATTCTAAAGCTTATACTTTGAAAATCACATAAGTAATATTTACCCTAAGGGCGTTTCAACAAATTTTCAGTCAAACTGAAAGAAATGACAGAATTCAGTAAACCACCTCCGGGCACTCTATTGCACAATCAGACACCGACATTTCCCGAGTATACAACATAGTCCAGCAGGAAAATGTAATCAAACTCAAGGTGATGTTATCGGGCTAAGATCGAGGAAAAGATAAATTTTCAAATAAGTAGACTCTTGGAATGTGAAAGCCAGCGGTTACAGAAAGCTAATATTAGGATGGAAACAGAACGATTTTACGTAGAATTTTATCTGCATATTCGACATAAGCGTATTATGATCTTTCTCAGAAAGGGTTTTTTTTCAGACACTATTTTTTTTTCGAAGTCACTTGAAAATGAATAAGAAAACTCCATAGAATCACATTTTTGTTTTCTTTTCTTTTTATTCCATTACCTCATTCTCATTTGTCCACCGTCCCGGTACGTCCTTAGTTCTTACCTCTCTTGAATTATTAACCTCAATATCCATCATTTTACTTTCAATGTACTTCATTAGCTCTTTTCTCACATTTCCTATTGCCAAAGCAAAAAAAAAGTTGCAGAACACTATACAAAGTGTATGTAGAAGTATGTGTCCACAATTTCAGTAAACTCTGTGCTTCATTTCTTGTAGCTACCTCTTCCGTTTCGGAATAAATGTTTGTGTCTCCTCGCCCTCCGCCGCTGCCTCCGCCTGCGCCTCGGCGCCGCCGTCGCCTCCCGTCGCCCCGCGTCGCGGCGCCTCCCAGGGGCCCGCCTCGGAGCCCCTCCGCCCCACCCCCTCGGCGCTCTCCAGGGGCGGCGGGGGCGGCGGCGAGCGGGTTACGAACGTCCGGCCGCCAGGGACTTCCGGCGGCGGCGGCGGGGGCGGTCGCTGCTCGGGACGGCGGAAGGCGGCCGCACGGAAATCGCGGCGATTTCGCATCGCTCAGCAGCCCCGGATTGCCAACGCATCGACTCCGCGGCCCCTCGGCGCCGCCGGCCCCTTCCCTCAACCTCTCCTCTCTGCACCTTTCCACCCCCGTTATTCGAGTCGCCCACACCGACACGCTACCGCCCCTCTGCGCTGTCCCTCGGCCTCTCTCTCTCATTGTCTCACCCCGCCCTACAGTGATCTCTCCTTCCTCCTCCGCCTACTGCCCTCTGACCTCCATCCCCCTCCGCGCGCTCCTCTTCGCACCTTCCAACCAGACCACGCCGCCCTCCCCTCCCACTCGCTCTCATCGCGGCAGCTGAATCCGCGTTTCTTCCGACTCATCTCACTCTGCCGCTCGCTCCGTCCATCCCGCATCTTCTTCTGTCGCCCACTTCCTCTGCTTTGTCTGCCGCGACCTCTCGTATTGGACACATCCGTAACCTACCCTACACCTCCTCCCACACCAAATCCCTCCCAGTTTTAACGCAGTGGTTCCGCTTCGCTTTTTTCTACCCCTTTGCTTTTCGTATTTCTCGTATGACCACTGTTTTTCTGTCCCCTCGTCGATCCTTGAAGTATTTTCTCGTGATGCGCTCAAATGCGTTTATATTCTGCAAATTGAAGAGGAATAAGATTTCTTGTTACTTGATGATACATCAAGGGCTTTCCTTTAGATCATTTTTTACAAATCATACATTTTACTTCAATCTTTTACCTTAAAGGTGTATTTGGATGAGTCATTTGTAGAACATGAACAGTGGTGTACGCCGATAGACCGGCCCTGAAGAAGATAGTTCACAGAGAATGGAGGAAAGAAAGATCACTTCCGTTGCGTAACCTGTTTAGAGATTGATTGATGTGTCCGGGCACGTCAACTGCTGTAGTCGTAAGTACTGTTAATGTTTGTTAATTATTTTATTTCTGTAAATGGCGATGTTCCTTCCCCAATGAATGGTGAGATCCGGCGCCAACATACAGGTCAGTTTACGAGGGAATTCTTCCTTCTCTCTCTCCCAGCAGGACACCGTCCTAGGCGGGACGGCACAAGCTCTAAGCTCCGGACTCACCTCCCGACATATATGGTAGTGTAGTGCATGTAGGTGTAAGGGGAAGGGAGGGGCAAGGGTGAGGAAAGAAAGATCGTGCGTGGTCCGTTTAATATTGTACTGCTCCGGCATTCGCCTGGTATTGATTGGAGAAACCACGGAAATCCACTGATAAGAGCATCTGGCTGCTAGAATTCTTCTCCAGACAGCGGCAGAATACGACGTGGCGATTGAATCTCCGCCACCGTCTAGGATCAAACCCCAGTACTTCCCGGTCACAGTCGCTGCAGAGTCAACGGCAATGCTGGCTCTGAGCCAAATCAGTTGGCGTTGTGTAGAGAAACTGCTCAAGCATGCTCGTGAGATGGATCGGAGGATCCGATTGCACCAACCGGCTTCTAGTAAGCTCATCCTGATAGTAACTGACTTCGATCGTTGTAATTACGTTGTTCACTGTGGGAACTCGAATCCACCGAAGGACCGACTTGTCTCCGTCGCAGCCCAGAACTCTCTCCGTCTTTTACCGCTAGTGAATCGTAAACCCGTAGCGGCGCTTGAGCCTTGCTGTAAGTATAGTGCTTGGCGGCACCTTTAGGCGCTCACGTTGCAGCCCATGGACCCAAGACGGAGTTTGTTCACCCTCGCGGGCAGGCAGTCACGCTCCATCCACTCACAGACATTTTCGTTCAGGGAGATGACTGGGAAAAAATGGTGTTATGAAGACGCTAATGGTGGTTGGGATAGCCCACCATGCCACATCGCTTAAGCAAACATCCATCCTCAAGTTGGGATTCGAAACCACAGACATCACAGCTAGAGGCTGCCGCTGCAACTACTACACTACGGGACCAGGGAGTCGACTTCTTTTATATTTGATTTTTCGTTCCTTTATTTATAGTTTTACTTGCGTGGCTTATTGTATTTCTTTTATTTTTCATTTTTTACTTCCTTCATTTTTCTTTTTACGACCGAGAGCGGTAGCTCAGTGCATCAACTGATGTCACTGCAGAGGCTCTGATCGGGAGGTCCCAGGTTCGAGTCCTGACGGCAGCAGGATTTTCGACACTAGCCTGTCAGCTAAGTCGAATTCAGTCGCTGTCTGGAGGAGAATTCTAGCGGCCGGCTACTCTGATCGGTAGATTTCCGTGGTTTCTCCGATCAACATCAGGCGAATGCCGGAGCAGAACCCCATCAAACGGGTCATGGACCGCGCGCGATCTGTCCTTCCCATTCCTCGTCCTATCCTCTCCCCTTACACATACACACTTACACTAACATGCACTACACTACCACATATTCCGGGAGACCGGTCGAGAGCTTAGAGCTTGTCCCGGCTGGGGCGGTGCCCCGCTGGTGGGAGAGTCCTGCTTAGGGGGAACCCCACTAGCCGACGGTAGGCCGGCGCCGAATCTCGCCATCCAGCGGGGGAAGATCACCGCCATCTCCAGAGAAAAAACATGCACTACACTAACGGGACTAATGACCAAGGCAGTTGACGCGCCCGGAAACACGAAAAAATCAACCAATCAATTCTTTTTACGTGTGTGTATTATTATATTTATTTGTGCTCATTATTCCACTGTTACGTTACCCGGATCTTACGGCATGCACGCGCGTCCTCAATCATATTCCCGTGGCCGCACAGTGTCACCGCCCTCGTAAAGCTCGCCCGCGACAGTGATCCGCGGTGAGGTGGCGCGCGGCCCATTTGCGATGCAAATGCTTCGCCGCGTGACATGTTGATCATGTCAGGAGCTAATGCGTTACATCATTACCGCGTGGTCGATGAAGCACGGCGGATGCAGACTGATTAGGTGTATCGTTACAAGTAAATAACACACAAAAAACGCAGTTATCAGGATTTCTCCTGTAAATGCTATACTTTCGTAAGTAAATATTCTCAACTCACCCTGTAAACGGAATTGAACTTTGCTGAAGCCTCAGCGCCTTCGGTGTTATCAGATGATTCCGTCTCATATTCACATGCATGGTCTCTCACGGGCGCACTTATACACTTTCACTCACAAATACACAATGCACGCGCTGGAGAGAACCTAGAGAAATAAGTAAATGTCAGTTTTTCTATCTTCTATTGATATTTGTACGATAATGCGATTTGAAAACTCCACCAGGAGTTCAGCTATCTGTACTTTGCACACTTCCGTTTAATTTCCATCACTAAACAATATTGTATTCGTATTACGGGATAGCAGTGTCATTATCGTGGATGCCACAAACTTCATATATTTTCATGTGGCTGGTGTACTACTTACATCATTCATAGCGGTCAAGTATTGGTGTGTATATCCAGATTTATGTTTTGGTTTTCTGTATATATTTCTGCGAATGTCGTATTAATAGCTTTCATAGCTTTATTCGAGTGGATCAGTCATTAAATGGAATGTCTCTCCCGGCAATCATGGTGAGGGCTGAACATTTTTTAACCACATTAAATACCGACAATTGAACTCGAGATAATATACATAATACACTAGTTTATCAGGAGTGTGATTACTTACGCCTGAAGTCAGAACCTACATTACTAACTTTCAATGCGCGCAGAAATTGAAAGAAAGCTATGAAACCACTAGCGATGTCAGATGTGTCAGTGGTCGTGATAGATACCCAAGAACTCGGAAAACATGCCAAAACAATGAAATAGTTTTGATTTTTACTAAAAAGTTCAAGTATTTGAATATGTTATTTCTCCTAAATTACACGGCACACCAATTGATTTCTCATAGATCGTGAGTCATTGCTCACGACGCAGCTGATGACGACTGCGACAGAAAGGCTTCAAGGAAGAGGCCGCGCGCCATTATAAAATCTATAGGGTTCTATTTAAAAAATCTTGCTATTCACCTGTTGCGATATGAAACGCGACTTTTTGATATTCTTGGTATGTAGAGAACAGTCATACTGTGTATCCTTATACACTACTGTGTAGCCCACCTAAGATGTTCCCTTCAATTTTCTCCTGAACCGTTGCAGATACTGAGATGCAGTTTTGCACTAAAACAACTATTTGCAAGGGGCACATATGGCCATGCATAATATTATTCTATTGCATTTTTTATTGCAGAGATATTGACCCAACTTCGATTTTTTAAATAGAACCCCTATAGATTTTTTAGCTCATCATAACATGCGTGAAGAGACGAGTTCATAAATATGCATATCGCCGTATGTTACATAACAAAATTTTCGAGAAATTAAGGATTTTAAAGACGCACGCCGACTGCTGGTTTCCGTAATCTGAACGAGAAATTCCGGGTGATATGCGGCGAGGCCATTCCCTTCCGTTGCGTCGGCCGAGTAAAGTGGGAAAACTGGAGTTGCCTCGAAGTGACGTAAGAAGGGTAGGTAGAATAAAATGGCGGTGGAAAAAGGAAATGCAGTCAGAACTAAACGGGAACTCTCCAGATTTAGAAGAACTTTGTAAACGCAGTGAAATAGTGCAGAAATATCCGGGAAGATGTATAGGAACGAGGAGAAGCTGGACCTAATTATGTGTACGGTGAATGTGACAGAAATGCAAGGAAAAGTGCTGTCATCGACGCCGCGAAGGCCATCTTCCTCAAAGGCGACAGTTGCAAGAGCGGCTTCAGGAAATAATGTGTATTTAACTTAAAATCATGTCAGAAAGACTATTTTATACTCACATTTCTATCAACATACGATACATCATTCATACTATGATCCATATGATACATCATTGAATTCCTCTTTTTATAATCTATCCATTACTGGTGAGAAAAATGTATAATTTCATTTAAAAAATGAAAAACGATTTAATTTGTCAATAA
This sequence comes from Teleogryllus occipitalis, assembly GCA_011170035.1. Taxonomy (NCBI): domain Eukaryota; kingdom Metazoa; phylum Arthropoda; class Insecta; order Orthoptera; family Gryllidae; genus Teleogryllus; species Teleogryllus occipitalis. The sequence continues at coordinate 135,020 of BLKR01001428.1, forward strand.
CTAAACTTACTTCAAAAATACTTCAAAATGGCTGGGACTTATTAATTGCCACATGATTCCACACTATAAAGCGAAAACTGCATTTCGATATCGTGAACTGTTTAGAAGTTATGGGGTTGGCCCGTAGTTGTGGGACACCTGTAGAAGAATTTTCCTTTTTGACGACGCCAAGCGAGGTTGTTTTAACTCGACCGTGCAGCATTTCGTCTGTGAATTTGATTCTTAATCAGAAACGATATTTTATTCTAATTTCGTATTAATGTTATTTGAAGTAATTAAAAAAATGTGTGTGAGGAATTGTATTATTTGATTCCGTTTCAAGATGGTCTCAATTTCGCCCTGTAATGAAGAGCAAATCTGAGATATTTTGAATGCGGTATCTACTGACCACAGATAGTCTATTTCTTCTTCCTAGGGCTTTTATCCAGCCGACAGCCGGTTGCCCTTTACGTCCCGAAGGGACGCATATTCGACCATACACTAGACAAACACTCTTGCGGGCTCCTCTGATCTGGGGTCAGCAGAACGCGAGGCCCTCCGCGACAACACACACACAAAGTCAAGGGACAAACAGCCATGCCCAAGGCGGGACTCGAACCCGCGACCCTAAGCGCTGAGTCGGTACTCGCTCTTAGCCACCTCGGCCATCCAGGTCGGCAGATAGTCTATTTAATCATAAAATAATTAGTCAGGTATGCAGGGCAACAAAGTAAACATCAGTCCCAATGTCCGCCCTGATTCTCGTTTTCATTTAAACTAATAGAACAAATTTTGCACTTGGATAGCCAATACTTTCTCTACGCTTTCCCAGATATTTACATTAATAAATGCGAATATTTACCAAACTATATCCCTAGAAATCAGCACAAATCTTCCTCAATATTACAATCTGAAACATTTATAAGCATTTTAATCAAGATGGAATGCACGAGGGATATGTCCCTATATGTGCCAACTACTAACTCGTTTGATGCCCAGCAAATCTCTTGAGACCACCGACCATAAAATCGACATCGTTGCTCAGCTCTTTTTATGAGCTCATCCAATATTCAGCGTCCACGCAATGTTGCGCTTCCATTTGAAGTCTCGTTTTCATTTCAGGAAACGAACAGCAAACTCGACGAACGCATCGTAAAAATTCCCGCGACATATACTACGGAGGCACCGATCCACGGACTCACGGCACATCGCGTGCGGCATTGGGCCTTGCGATCGGCGTGGAAACATTTATCTGCGCGTTCTTTATATTTCACGCAAAAAGAATTTCAGCGTTATTGGTATCCGGGGCTTTTCTTCTGGGCTTGTATTGCTTGCTTCACTGCGTTAAGAGCTGCGAATTGCCTTGCGTTGGTCCTGTGGGGCAAAGCCCTGCGCGTTAGAAATCGTTTTTATTTCAAAACATGGTGATAATGCAACGTTCAGCCATGTAATTTTGGTCAAAAACAATAAAGGGTAATTCACTTACACTAACATGCACTACACTACTACATATTCCGGGAGACCGGTTGGGTGCTTAGAACTTGTCCCGGCTGGGGCGGTGCCCCGCTGGTGGGAGAGTCTTGGATAGGGGGAAACCCCACTAGCCGACGGTAGGTCGGCGCCGGATCTCGCCATCCAGCGGGGGAAGATCACCGCCATCTCCCGAGAAAAAACATGCACTACACTAACGGGACTAATGACCACAGTAGTTGACGGGCCCGGAAACACGAAAAAAATCAATCAATCAATAAGGGGTAATTATGAATAAATATGAGGCTTTAAGGAATGCGGATTATAAAGTAAAAGAGAGCACATTTTGGATTATTAATGGGAGTATTGTTCATTTTATTACATTATATGTGCCATGTTATGATTGTGCTGAGTACGAAATTTAGGTTTTATTTTTTAACAAACGACAGGTCGTGCTATCAACATTATTTCTGTTGTTAGTACTCTCACTAATAAGATATCAATGCAAACTCTCCTGGCACACTGTCAATGTATTCCGGTCACTGTAGTCCGGGACTATAGTCAATATGTCCCACTATTTGTGGCTCACCCCCCTAACTAACGAAAAGCATTCGGTATATCAGTTGTTAACGTTATAAATATAAGCAATATGTCAACAAATAAGTATACATTTTATATTCAGGATAAATAAAAAAATCTTTATAAGAAAGTATCGTCGGCTGGAAACTCTCCACTCCCCCTCCCCCCGAGAAAAATTCTAGGTGCGCCTCACGTCAAGAGCACACAAAATTTCAATTTATACTACGTTTTCGATTATACAGTATTGCTGGTGAAGTTTCATAATACGACCTGGTGAGTGTGGCATGTTAGTACATTTTGCCACTGTTTCATGGCGTGTTCTAAACAAAGAATAACCAAAATCGATCGCGGAGAATAGTGTGTTAATCTAGCCTGCACATTTTCCATGACGTTTTTTGTTAGGTGAGTAACATGTATGACAGAGTACCACGACTCACCGAGGCATGTGGCAGGGAGTGTGATGCGCGAAACATTACAATCAGATCGACGGTCTCGGCGATCACGAGCGCATATCGTTCGTTGGCTGCGATAGTAATCAGAATATAAGGTGTTGATGTAAATGAATTTGAAGTTTTCACCTTGTTATTGAAATGCATCATCCTTGCATTCATACTTCTGCCATTTGTTGGTGGAAAATACTGTAAGATATGCTGTTGTTGTTGCTGGAAGGTACACCAATCTGCAGCTCTGGAGAGTGCATTAACTTAAAATGTGTATTTTTACTTCCTCGTATACGTACGTATATACGGAGTAATATACATAGTATTGAGAAAGTTATGTAATGCTGAGGAAAATCGATTTCCATATTTCAACGGAAATACACGTTTTGGGGACCCCTGATACCGAAAAACGTCCGTCCGTCCGTCCGTCCGTCTGTCTGTCTGTTTGTCCGTCCATCTGTCCGTCTGTGAACACTACTAGCGTCTAAACCACACATACGATCTTTTCCAAATTGAAGAAATCCCTGTCCATCTGGCTCTAGTTGAAGCTTTGAAATTTTGAAAATCATTCTTTAAAATTTGGGGATACTTTACATGAATCCCCCAAGACATTTTCAAAATTTTCTCAAAAACGGCTCCACATTTATTCTTTAAATTTGTTGTTTGAGCTGTGCCCCAATTGCACTCCACGAGCGATATGTGCATTGCTGTCCATTTTTTTGTAAATTTCCATTCGGTGCACAGTTATTTTCTTCTAGAGTATTTTGAATCTAGTTTTCAACTTTATATTCTGTATACGAAATAGGAAGTATATTAAGAGTAAAGAATCCATCGCCTCCTTCACTTCACGCCTCTACTCTTCGACTAAAAGTCTCGTTGCCGCAAAGGCCACCTGCCTTGAAGGCAATTGCTGCGACGGCTGCTAAAAGGAAGGATTCTCCGTACCAACTTCTGCTCATAATAAAAATCGTGTCGCAAATATATACACTTTTCCCAAAATTAGTTTTAAATAATTCACAGTTGCTATATCATGATGATTCTGTTTTTCTCTTCTTTCGATTCCAGATGAAAAAATGTCTTTCCATGTAAGAAAATCAAAGGTGATTGAATTTTTCCAAAAATAAAAATATTACGAGTAATATATTTGTGGCATATTACCAGCCTCATGATTCAGCACTGTTAGGCAAAAAGGGTCATTGTCGTGACGTTAAATGTTATGGAAGTGGTCCGTAATTAGTGAGACACCCACTGCATACTTCTTGGGAAAAATTCTGATCTTTATTAATGCTAGTTTTAGAGAAACATCTGTGATGTTTCGGAAGAAGTACACATTAATCTAAATCAGGGATGCTTAAGCACACGTCTCACATGGGTTGCCCAGGGACAGCACTCAAGAGACTATTTGAAGCATTTAGATTAGTAAGAATTAAATATATCATCAAGGTCACGAGCTGGAAGGAGAGAGGGGTCACCGACTTCCAATCGGAAGTTTCAGTGCCAAAAATTACAACGTAACGAAACTCCCAACGGGATGTCAGTGTCCCCCTCTGCTTCCAGCTTGTGGCCTTGAAGAGACACGATATTTAAATCGGACTTTACTTGCGGGCAACCTGTGTGGCCCACTGCTTGTCAAATCACCCCAAAAGCTGGAAAGGGGTGGGGAGGGGAGGGGAGGGGAGGCACCGCTGATAGAGGGGAAGGGAGGGGTAAGGAGTCTAGCCTAGGGAAAGGGGAGGGACACGCGGACCAACAGGCGGTTTGCAATTTGAATGCGGTTTGAAATTTGCAAAATCATTTATTTATTTATTTATTTATTTATTTATTTATTTATTTATTTATTTATTTATTTATTTATTTATTTATTTATTTATTTATTTATTTATTTATTTATTTATTTATTTATTTATTTATTTATTTATTTATTTATTTATTTATTTATCTATTTATTTATTTATTTATTTATTTATTTATTTATTTATTTATTTATTTATTTATTTATTTATTTATTTATTTATTTATTTACTTTACGTCAAAAAACAGCGAAAACTGCGTATGACGTGCTATGGGGAGAAATGAAGTCTGTGCACATTTTCGAAATTCTGTGATCCCTACACTAAGTCATATACTTCACGAATTTTGAATTTAAAAAAAGCATGCAACCAATCATGCATCAGAGTAGCCCGAAACTAGCGAACAAAGGTGCAGGCGTTGCCCTGTGCGGCGTCCTCCGCCCAGCGGCCAACTCTTAAACGAAGGTGAACGAGACTGCGCAGCCACGGAGGTGCGCGAACGCATTGCCGAGCGCTCCGCGTGCCGAAGCAGACTTTCGGCGCAGCAGCGCAGAGTTGGCGGTTGCTGGGAGCATTCGGCGCGGTGACGAACTGCGACTGGGGACGGCAAAGGCAGCGATGTGAGAAATCGCAGGAGCAGGCGGCTGGCGAGGCGAGGCGGTACGGGCAGAGGTATGTCCTTCACAGCCACTTTTAATCCAATCGCTCGCGAGGAACATAGCCACAATGGCACCGGCAGACCGCAGCGCGTGGAGGGCGCTGCCAAAGATTCCTGGCACATCAGCCGGATTGAGAGAGAATGTGAGAGTTTCTTGCGTGCGTGCGTGTGTGTGTATAGAAAAGATGAATGAAGTAACACATTCCTATGTTTGCATTATTTATTTGGCATTTTAACCAGTAGAGATTTTCCTCCCTTTTAAAACTTTCTTCAATTAATATCAAATCAATCATTTAATATTTGTTCGCACAGCCTGAGACGGACGCGTTTCTAAACTTTTACGCAACATTGCACCGTAAAATTTCTTTCTCGTGTATCGAAAAGATACTACAATTAATTTAGTTTCTGCCTTGTAAAAATAGGGAAGGAAAGTTGTATGTATCTTCTTTTTTCAGTGAAAAGTAAGCTTTTGTAGAATTAATACATACATTTAAAAAAAATAATTTCATATAATTGAATTAATTATGTATTTGCAACTGTAATTAAAATTAACTCTTTTGAAATAAAATATGGATTTGTTAATTTTTACAATACAAAAAGTAGCGTGCGAAGTACTTTGAGAAATGCACTTTTCAATTAAAAAGTTATCATTTCTCTGATGTTAGGTACTATGAAGCAAATATTGTGACCTTAAATTATTGTTTAAAATATATTTGGCATATATTGAATCAAATTCGATTTCTAATGAAACTATCTTTAAAGAAATGTTATGCAGATACCTTATGGTTTGAAAACTGGATCATCTGGGTGTTCTCAAGTACAATGGGCTTATTTTTCCTCGGTCTCCCTTGTGGATAGTTACGAAATCCAGATTCAACAATAAGAAACGATCAACGTACTGCATGGCCTCGCCACAGTTATACTGCGGTACACTATATGTAGTGACGTGTAAGCTCCCGATTGGAGCACTGTCACAGCTGGCCGAACAACTAACGAAACGTGAAGTTCAACTGTGAAAAAACCGCTGTATACTGCACATCCACGTACTACGTAGTGTAGTCGCAGGCTGTGGATAATTGTATCATGATATCACGTGCTTTTGATCGTATTGAAATCGGGTAAAGAAAAACCAAGATCTTTTGTTAGCTTGTGGTATTATGTTGGTTGACCTCGAGATTGAAAATAGTGAATAAATGTTTGACTTCTGCAAACATCTGGCACAAACAATATAATTAGCATTCAACTGATTACTAAGCCCTGATGAGGAAACAATGAATATATCGAAACATTGGCTAACTAAAAACAATGTAGTTTCATTTACAAACAACCCTTCAGAACCTGATTAATAAAAGCAATAGCTCTATTGTACTGCGCATTCTTGCTGATAGTCATATATTGCACCAAAGAAATCCGCAGCATAGCTTTTCGTACTCTTTGGCCTTATCTCTTCTGTAGTGGGATGTCTATTCTGAGACAAATCACAGATTTAGGTGTAAAATGTGAGTGGGAAATCAATTTTACTAAATTAATGAACAATAGTCTACGTATTGTGAGTTTTAATAGTTCATGAGCTTTTCAATCACATAGTGATCATCGTCAGAGCTTTCAGCGGCTGGATAAAAAACAAAACTTCGCGATTGCATAGTTAAGATAATATACCTGAACATACCCCTACAAATTTGTTAATTAATTTTTACTAAGGTATTAACGTCACGAACATTAATAATAACGAAACGTATTCGAATTGCGTGTTCGCATTGACTCAAGCTATACATTGAGACGCCGTCGAACTCTCGACTGCTCTACTGTCGACCAATAAGACACGAGCAGAGAATTGTTTCGCGGACTACTTGGTTTGAAATTCTTTGGTTTCCGAAATACCGAGGACGAAGAAGGCACCTATACTTGGGTTTTCGTAACCTGGCGGATAACATTAGGTCATTTTTACACCTTCCGCCTTATAAACTGAACCTTTTTTAATTAAATCGCGAACGTCCTTCTCAACGGGGCTCATGGCCTCGAACATGTGCTTATCACTGTTATAAAGATTAATTTTATAAGTCAGGAGGTGTAAAAATGACCTAATGTCATTCGGCACGTTACGAAAATCCAAGTACAAGTGCGCTATGCTAGTTAGCTTTAGTTTGATCCCGGCAACAATCGAATTGCATCTGACGAAGTTAAAATCAATAATGCTTACAATAAGGAGTAAATGTGATATCATCTAAAAAGGAGTTGAATTGAATTAATTATTATTTCATTACGAATAGAGTGATGATCTAATGTGCTGTGATAACAACACATGCCCGAGAGGATAACACAGTAAGTTGCTGTATATTTTTTTCAGCTCTTACGGGTACTATTCATATCTTAAGTTGTTCTAACCTCTTAAGATCTGTTGTAAAATGTATAAAAACTGTACCTTTTATCATTGAAAACTGAAGAGGAGATTGGATGTCCATATTTCGTGAGAGGAGAGGTGCAGCAACGTAGAAATCTGCACAATGCGTAGAAAAAAATTACGATGATCAAGCCACCACATCAGGAGTTTATTGAAAGGAAAAAAGCCCATTTTCTTAAAAGTGTGAGTCGGTGTTGCAAGTAGGTGTACAACATAACCACGTGGAAAGGACTCGAATAGCTTACCAATTGTGCCGGGTTGATTGATTGATTGATTGATTTTTCGTGTTTCCGGGCGCGTCAACTGCTATGGTCATTAGTCCCGTTAGTGTAGTGCATATTTTTTATCGGGAGATGGCGCTGATCTTCCACGCCGGATGGCGAGATCCGGCGCCGACCTACCGTCGACTAGTAGGGTTTCCCCCTAACCAGGACTCTCCCACCAGCGGGGCACCGCCCCAGCCGGGACAAGCTCTAAGCTCCCGACCGGTCTCCCGGGATATGTGGTAGTGTAGTGCATGTTAGTGTAAGTGTGTGTGTAAGGGGAAAGGATAGGACAAGGAAGAGGAAGGAAATATCGCGCGCGGTCCGTGGCCCGTTTGGTAGGGTACTGCTCCGGCATTCGCGTGGTGTTGATCGGAGAAACCACGGAAAACTACCGATCAGAGCAGCCGGCCGCTAGAATTCTCCTCCAGACAGCGACTGAATTCGACCTAGGTGGAAAGCTAGTGTCGAAAATCCTGCCGCCGTTAGGACTCGAACCTAGGACCTCCCGGTCAGAGGCACTGCAGTGAATTTTGCCGGGAATTGTTAGTGCGTATCAAGTTGTCAAGTTATTTAAAATGATAAAAGATTTAATATCAGTATCTGCTGAAGGTAGCATTGCAGCAAGCGAACTGGCAACCGTCGAAGCTCACAGCGCAGGCGAAGGAGAGAGCCAGGCGCTCAAGGTTAACAGGATACGATCGCCGAGCGAACGAGGGCGTCCGTGGGATATAAGTAATATTTGCAGGAAAATGAAAGAGAAGCCGACCTGGATGGCCGAGGTGGCTAAGAGCGAGTACCGACTCAGCGCTTCGGTTCGAAGGGTCGCGGGTTCGAGTCCCGCCTTGGGCAAGGCTGTTTGTCCCTTGACTTTGTGTGTGTGTGTTGTCGCGGAGGGCCTCGCGTTCTGCTGACCCCAGATCAGAGGAGCCCGCACGTGTTTGTCTAGTGTATGGTCGAATATGCGTCCCTTCGGGACGTAAAGGGCAACCGGCTGTTGGCTGGATAAAAGCCCTAGATAAAAAAAATACAAGAGAAGAAGTAAAAACTATCAGGTATTCCAGTATACTATCAGTAAGAAAAACCGTAAAGCTTCGTAATTGAATAATTTGCAAACTTTTTGACTATTTTTATTTTGTAAAATATTATTTATAAAGTCAGGCATTGTATTGTATATTTTTCATATGATAGTGTCAATAATAATTATAAAATCTTATCATAACTAATATCACGATCGATTGCATTGGACATTTCTAATAAATTCATGAATTGCGTAGCGACGAGCACCTTTTAATTGAACAACAGGGAGGTGGTGGTAAGAAAATGTTATAATTTTGGGGAATATACCGGTTTGATTGGTGCACACCAGATTTATTGTTCACGAATGGAAAAGTCGAAGTAATTTGACTCTTTTGCGTAAACGTTACATAATTGGTGACTACCAGTTTGACGTAATGGTTTGATTGTATAAATGGTTAAATAAGGGTTCCTAAATTTGGAAAGGATTGAAAATTACTGTATTAAAAACTAAGCACACAAATTTAGTAAAGTTCCATAGTACATCATGCAAAAGAGTTTATTTTTCCTTATTGTATTTCTCAACATGAGCCCGTATTATCATTTTAGTTATTTCTTGTTTACTAGCCAAGGTCCCTGAGTTTTTGTAATTATTTTAATAAGTTCTGTCAAATAATAACAACCAGGAGCATTCGGAGGTATTTAAATGAAGTAAACATATAGGCAGTGATATAATTAGTAACCACCGTCCAGGTGATGGGTGTCTCTTTCCCAAAGCCGGTACTGATCAATCTGAAAATTAGGAGAATGTTTATTTTATTTATTTATTTATTTATTTATTTATTTATTTATTTATTTATTTATTTATTTATTTATTTATTTATTTATTTATTTATTTATTTATTTATTTATTTATTTATTTATTTATTTATTTATTTATTTAGTCGAAAACAGTCAAAAACTGTATGTGACGTATGGGGGAGAAAATCATCTGCGCACGCTTTCTTGAGTTTCAGAATCCCTTCCCAACAATTTAACTATTAATAGTTGAAAGATTAATAATAATAATAATAATAATAATAATAATAATAATAATAACAATAATAATAATGATAACAACAAATTTAAAAAGCGAGAGATTAACATTTCAAAAACTAGATATTTTCGTTGCCAAATTATAGAAAACTTATTTTTAACGGTGAAGAAACGAACAGACTTGATTTTTCTGTATTGTTAACAAAATAGAAACTCACCCTAAGCTCTACTACCACTACAAGCAAAGGAAAGTTCAACAAAACGTGCGCATAGTGAAGCTACATTTACGTCCAGAAGCAAATCAAGGGGCCATCTCAGCATTTGCTCAATGGATCAGGGAAACTGGACAAAAACCTGATCGAGATGGGGGTCATTGACCCGGAAGTACATTATTTGTTACAGGTTATATTGAGTCTTTTTTTTTATACAATGCAAATGTAAACTAATTCATTATACTATATCTTGTTTTTGTTAAAGTAAACATTGTTTCTTTTTGGCGATCAGTATAGTCTCTAATTGTATAGAAACAGTTTTGCAGCAGAAAAGATTTTACTTTTAATTTAAATTTGTGTACCAATTTTAATTGTTTAATTTCATCTGGCAATGCATTGTAAAGTAGCGTACATGTATTGTATGTGGATTTCTTGTAGTGAGCTGTTGATACTGACACTTGATGAACATGATTTCTACGTCGAGTATTGTAACTATAAATATCAGTATTACATGAAAATATGTTCCCACCGTTAAGTAAGTCAGTTTTGACAAATACTACAGACTCATAAATAAATAGGCAAGGCAATGGTAAGATTCCAAGCTCAATGAAAAGAGGTTTGCACGGATCACGTGGATGGGATTTTTTCATTATTCGGATAATTTTCTTTTGCAATCTAAATGTCTGGTAACTAAAGGATGAGCTTCCCCAAAATATTATGCCATATCTCTGGCGGGAATGTACATTTGCAAAATATACGCAACGAGCTGCATGAAGGCTGACAGAATTAGAAAGAATTCTGAATGCATAACATAATGAGCTTAATTTAGTGTGAGACCGCAATTCACTAGAATACAAATGGTTGTATGGGCAATTGTTTTATTCTAAAAACGAAAGAGCCGGTTTGTTAAAGATCCTTCAAATAAATTTGGATTTATAAACCATATTTTCAGTATTTTTAAGAATTAAAATGATCTACTATAAGTATGTGCATTAATAGTAAGCGAAAGGAATAAGAAGATTAAGAGAATCATGACACACAATTGTGCTATGAGAACGTGATCGTTTCTAGTTCTTTTTCGAATTGAACGTATTATTCAACATTAGACCTACCGCGATAGTTTATTTGTTATAAATCAGCAGCATCGTTCATCTGAATATCCAAAGGCTTCAGTTCCGACAGTCGCAGATGTTTCATAGAAGCTACTAGAGAGTGAGGTCGAATTCAGCCGCCGTCTGCAGAACAATTCTAGCGGCCGGCTGCTCGGATCGGTTCTTGTCCGTTATTTCTTGTAATAAATGGGCCACAGGCTTCGCACAATCGTTCCTTTGTTATCCTGTTCCCTTTTCCTCGCAAACTCACTGACACATGTACTATACTACCACAAATGCCACGAGACCAACCGCGTGCTTAGTTTGTCTTGACTGAGGTGGTGACCGTTGGGAGGAGATATCTGGAGGCAAAAGCATCCTCCAAGCGGACATGTAGGTCCGAGCTGGGTCTCACGTTCCACAGAAGGAAGAACAATATAATTTCCCAGAATATAACATGCACCATTCTTATGGTAATGATTTCACAAGGGACCTTTTAACAAGTACAGGTCAAAATCTGGCCTCATTTTTTCTATAAATAGATATTCACTATTTATGTGTGCTGTAAAAAATAGCTGCCTTCACGCACTGTAAATTAATGAAAAAAATCCAAAATTCTACATTTTCCACGACGCAATTCGTCGTTTCCGCCGGGTTTGTGCAGGGAATTTGTGAGGGAATGTCCGCCGATGGATTAAGCTATCCTGCGGGCACGAGTTCCAATTCAGCTACACGCAGCAAACCTTTTTATTCAAGACCATGTAATCCTCCGTCACTTGTTCTATATGACTCCTTGTAATTAATAACAATACAATATACCCTTGTCAATACATACTAGTATGAATAAGAATTGTCATTCTTATTTAACGTTATTACTGAGCAGAGAGGTACATTCGTGTAATTCAATCACGCAGAATATCAAGTAATTAGTTTAATTTCACATAAAGTTGCAGATTCTACAGGCTCTGAACAGGTGGGGTAAAATCGAGAAGCGTCGAATCAGCAAAAATGTAATAGAAAGTTCAAGAAGACCGTGTAGAATATGGTGTGAGGAACGTTTCTTTGAGGCCTTCGGTCTCAAAATTTTAGGTTTTAAGGGCCTAAAACTCTTCGTTTAACCGTGTATATATACATATTTAAAAATCCGGTCGTGTTGCGAGTTGTATTTGACATGAATATTTGGTTGCGTTTTTTAAACAAATCCTTCATATTTTTAACGTCAAAATGCAATTCCTCAGGTCTCCGTGAAATTATCTTTCTTTAGAGATATCATTCGCGTAAAGCAGATCAGAGCAGAGAAAATACGGATTAGACTCGCAGAGGGGAGGTACTTAATAATAATATAATAATAATCATGTCTTCATTTCTGGCGAGGCTCAGGCCGCAAGGCCTGCTCTTCCGCCTAACCAGTTAAATATTTACATTTACATAATTACAATTGAGGCATTCGGGCGGATATAGTGATAACTATTTCCTTGTACTTGTGTTATGTACTATATACTATGTACTTGCCTTGTACTATGTACTTGGCGTTGACTTCAGGAAGGGAATTCTCCTAATAACTTCTAATCATTTTTTATTAATATTGTATTTTTGAATTTTTAAGAGCAAGTGGCAGTAGAGTTACATCTTTATATGAGAGTAAATGAGAGGAAGGGATAACTAATAAAAGAAGCAACAATAAGTTTGAACGAGCGTGTTTTAAAAATAGGTATTTATGACAATTTGAGTTGAGAAGTGAGAGGTAATTTAATCGTCTCATTATTTTTTAATCCCGTTGAGCTAACTTCCATCCGTACTTTCAACAAGCGTTAAAAGACTGCAATGGAACGGGGCCTGATCAAACAAGCAATCCGCATGTGCGCACAACATCGGAAGGCACGGCGCCGGACGGGAGGACTGAAGTGTGCGATTATGTCAAGGTGAGAAAACAGCTCACCGGAAATGTGGGGCAAGGGTAATAGTAATTAAATGAGGTGCACGAAAGAATGTTGTGCTACTTTCACACAAGAAGTTTTTAATGTAAAGTTGGAGGACACTAATAGAGTATTAATGAAAGAAAACTGAAGTGAGGAAAATGTGCCTTCAGAAATATAGTCGAGTAAGTATCAACGGCCGCTGACTGAAGTTCCGAAGACCAGACAAGAAAAGGGAGGGCTATCGTTTCACTCCCTTCCAAGGTTCCGCCAACGGCCGCGAGATGGAGACAATGCAAGTATGCATGATACTCGCGGTCAACAGCGATTCGTAGAAATTGACTGAAATTATGCAAGTTTCGTATTGCACAATTGCAGCACCTTACGAAGAAGGCTCCCTTCCGTAGTTCCACCAACTCGATGATTAAATGAGCTACGCTTTTGCTTAAATAAACTTCTGCCTACGTGTCATAAAACGAAGGAAGTGTATTCGCGAAGGGAGGGCTACCGTTTCACTCCCTTCCAAGGTTCCGCCAACGGCCGCGAGATGGAGACAATGCAAGTATGCATGATACTCGCGGTCAACAGCGATTCGTAGAAATTGACTGAAATTATGCAAGTTTCGTATTGCACAATTGCAGCACCTTACGAAGAAGGCTCCCTTCCGTAGTTCCACCAACTCGATGATTAAATGAGCTACGCTTTTGCTTAAATAAACTTCTGCCTACGTGTCATAAAACGAAGGAAGTGTATTCGCGAAGGGAGGGCTACCGTTTCACTCCCTTCCAAGGTTCCGCCAACGGCCGCGAGATGGAGACAATGCAAGTATGCATGATACTCGCGGTCAACAGCGATTCGTAGAAATTGACTGAAATTATGCAAGTTTCGTATTGCACAATTGCAGCACCTTACGAAGAAGGCTCCCTTCCGTAGTTCCACCAACTCGATGATTAAATGAGCTACGCTTTTGCTTAAATAAACTTCTGCCTACGTGTCATAAAACGAAGGAAGTGTATTCGCGAAGGGAGGGCTACCGTTTCACTCCCTTCCAAGGTTCCGCCAACGGCCGCGAGATGGAGACAATGCAAGTATGCATGATACTCGCGGTCAACAGCGATTCGTAGAAATTGACTGAAATTATGCAAGTTTCGTATTGCACAATTGCAGCACCTTACGAAGAAGGCTCCCTTCCGTAGTTCCACCAACTCGATGATTAAATGAGCTACGCTTTTGCTTAAATAAACTTCTGCCTACGTGTCATAAAACGAAGGAAGTGTATTCGCGAAGGGAGGGCTACCGTTTCACTCCCTTCCAAGGTTCCGCCAACGGCCGCGAGATGGAGACTGAACCGGATGGATCCAGCGCGCTGCGTCGCGCCGCGCCGCGCCGTCCCGGAGCCGAACATTCGCGCGCGAGGCGTAGTGCTGCGCGAGTTGCGGAGAACGAAGGCACGCACGCACGGGGGCCTGGAGCGGCGGCGGCGGCGGGGCGGCGGCGGGGCGACGCGTGACGCGCCTCCGATGGAAATAGCCGCGGCCCGCTCGTGGCCGGCGGAGGCACCCTCGGCCCTCAGTTCCGCCGCGCGCCGAGCTGCCGCCCGCCGCCGCCGCCGCTTCCGCCGCCTCCGTCGGCACCCGCCCGGCGCTGCCCCGCGCGCCCATGCGTTGCGGCCTGCGGAACTGTCTCCTGCTGACCATCCAAGGTGACTATCCCAGGCCACGTGACGAGCCCGGCTGCGATGGCGGGCGCGTGTCAGCTGATGGCGTGGCAGAGCGCGCGGCGCTGCCGGCTGCCAGGGTGGGAGTTCTTGTGTTAATGCCTTTTGCGATTTGTCTCTTATTCTGATTTGTTTTTAATCCGTATTTTTAGCTCCAACTGCCAATAGTAAGTAAAGTATCCATTGTTTGCGGAATCGATAAAATACTCTATACAGGCTACCAAATGTCAGATATAATAATGATAGTGAAGCCATACAAAACCACTCTCGTCAAATGAAAAACATTGCATTAGACAATGCCAGATTCGTTGTTTACGTATTCAAACATGCCTTACAAGTGCTATCATATATATACTTCTCAAAACTCTTATGTAAATATACAACAGGGAATTCTTTTGCGGGTTTCTTTTAATGTTGTTGCCGATGAGAAAATGAATTTCTGAGAATTGTCGATCATAATTATTTTACTTCGGAATTACTGTCTAATCATATGAAGTATATTTGTGTAAAAATGGTCATGCACACATTTTCCTCATGAAGAATAATAGACAGCTCATCTGGCGTGACTCATCAGTGTTTTTAATGAACTACTTTTTAAAAGATCATCATTTATCTGTGTTATTTTTTCTTGAGAAAGAAATCACATAATGTATAAGCAATGTTAGAATACAGAAACGCCTGTCAACGGTGCTGTCTCCAATGGTAATGTGGATAACACAGGCATTTCCTGGTAGGATAATTAAAAGGTTCAAACATTCCACAAGTGTGGAAAACATGGGGTACTTGAAATCTATCATCTGTGACTGAATTGCGTCGTTGTCTCTATTGGAAATCCGTGTTACATGTCTTTCCTCTGACACAATCTATCTGTCAAGTCATCTCTCTCTCTCTCTCTCTCTCTCTCTCTCTCTCTCTCTCTCTCTCTCTCTCTCTCTCTCTCTCTCTTTCTTTCTTTTTCTTTATCTCTCTTTCTCTTCTCTTTCTCTCTCTTTCTCTCATTCTCTCTCTCTATCTATCTATCTATCTATCTATCTCTTTGTTATCTGCACTCTCTACCACTTCTTTCTCGTGTTTCCTCTCTGTCATCTCCGCCTATCTGTCCACCTCGATCTTTTCTCTCTCCGTGCTGTCTCTGCTCTGCCCTTGTCTTCCCCTCCTCCCTCGCTCTCACCATTTCTTTTCTTCTTTTCCTCTCTGTTGTGGTTTCTTTCTGACTTCATCAGTCGTCTCTTAATGAGGATACCACAAAGAATAGCTTGATGAAAGCAATATTCCCTTCTGTCTCTGACAATTCACAGACGAGTAAATATCTTTTGTCGTTGCGGTAAAAAATGACAATTCAATAATACCGGCAAGTCTGTCAAGTACGAAGATGGGCTATGTTCATGATGAAAAGTTGAGGCACCGAGATTGTAAAATCTGGGAGTCATTGAACACTGGTTGTTTCATTTGCAACATCTTATTGCGCACTTTGATAGGGCTTTACGCTGCCATTTGCTGAGTGGGGAAATCGATATTGTCATGTAAGTGTACTAGTGTTTAGATATCAGAGATCTTGATTTTTTTTATTGAAGTTTGCCGGTACCTATCATATGGCTGAATCACTCAGCTACTACTGCTCTGTGATCAAAATGCAAGATGTGCGGTACTTCCGATACGCTACTATTCTACTTGGGATGGGTCAGCGTCGCTGTGATGCGGTGGAATGTTCGTGGGCGAATGTGGAACACAACGTATATCACCGCGCCATTCATCCTCCTGACGGCTGAATGAAAACATGCGAAGCCCAGAAGCCTGAATCACGAGTGAGTTGGTCGGCTCCGGAGAAGACGCAGGCGCAACCAAGGCATCCTTAGGTGTGGTTTCTCCCATCCCAGTGAAGGGGGGAGTGCCCAGGTCAAAACATTTTAGTGGTGTAATGATTCCAGCTAATTGCCTCTCGAACAAAAATAAAATGGGTCAGAAAATAATGTTATTAAAACACTGCTCGTAACGTAGCCAGTGTTCCATACCTATTCAACAATTTTAATACCAATCACACACAACTGGGAAAATGCTCCATTGTAATAAATAGCTCACTAAATAAAAAATATCTATCACGTAGAGTGAAAACTGATAAACAGATTAGGTTTGCTGCGGACATCTTCAAAATCGCGTGTATCCAAATAGTTAACGAAACAAGGGCGCAAAACAGGTAATTTACGCACGAGTCGCATTTCGCACTGTTGATGGAAATCCTCAGCTTCTGACTCCGTTCCGACTTTCTGCTTCCTCGACCTCTTAGCCTTTTCCACCACCGGCACCATCTTTTTCTTAAGTAAGTGCGGTCGAGACCAAAAGTGGCCTCATTTTTTGACCTCATTTTGAAAAAAAACTGAACTACGGTATTTCAGTTGTATCTTACTGTCGGGTATCAATTAACACACCCGCATAAGAGCCTCTACAAACATTTTGAACCAGGATTATCTTCTTGATTATTAAGAGATACAACAATGCACATTTTAGTGTATTCCAGCAAAATAACAGTAGTGGTGCAATACAATAGCACAAACTTTCTCGTACCAGTTTTCTAGTTTCTTTGGTCTGGGCCATGTTTTATAATCTTGCCGCATTCTCTTGCTAGCTGCCATCTATCGCCGCCCAAAATACTTTTTTTTTCAATTTTTCGATTTTGTAATGGTAGAACCGAAATATTTCTTTAAGAATATTAAAAGAAGAGTAAAATATCGCCCTATAAGAAAAGTTTCGTTGAAAACTGGAGCCGGGGAGAAGATGGCGTAGCAATGTTATGCTTTGTGCGAATATTTCCTAAATACTTACTATTAATAGAGGCAGTGGTTGGTCTCCATTTGGAAAGGAGGCTGAGTGTATCTTCGCGAGAAGATAGAGGAGATCTTAGCTTCGTGCTTAGATGTATTCGAAAGGGGGTAGGGGGCGCTTGCCGGATGCAGGGCATATCAGCCGCAACCAGCTCCGGGTCCGGCACCCGCTCCAGATAGCACGTCCTCTTGGAGAGGGCCGAGCAGATCCCGGCTGCGCGCGTTTGGCTTTGACGATGACGGACGAGTCTAAGATCAGCTGAGAGCGGCGGCGTGGGGCGGAGGCAAGGCTGGGCGCAGTGCGCAGGCGCGCCTCGGGGGGGGCGCTCCAGCGGGCGGCGCTCGCGGGGCGAGAAGACGCTGGACGCGCCTCTCGCGAGAGACGCTGGACGCGCCAGTCATTTTTTTTGTCGGCAGATCCAGGTGGCCTTCCTTGACGCCGCGCGTGTGTTGCACGAGTGCTACTTCATTCTTTCGGGGGTGAACTTGGGATTGTGTGTGTCGTATGCAATAGTCAAGCTCCATTTGTTTTCGGTAATTCCGTGTCTGTGATCTGCTGGTGATTGGGCAAACATTTTCGCGTTTTCAATTTTCAGAGAATCCAAGATGATATTCGCTTCTGTTTGTTCTCTGACTCCTTCCATCTGCAATCATCCGCGTGATGAAGATTTGTGGTGAGCGTGTTCGACGTGCCTTATTGACGCCGAAAAGGTGACAACCACACAGTTTGTGTTACAGTTGCCAATTTCCCAAGATATGCGGACGTCGCGATGATTTGTGACTGTGGCTTTAATTTGTAGGACTAGTTGATTATATTAAGTTTGCCATAACGTGCACCAGATGCCATGAGCCATTTGAGTGAACAAACACAGGATGGATGCAATATCTTCAAATGTAAGAGATCGTTTTACCACATTTCGTCGCTTTGTGAGCAATTACATACGTGAATAGCTAGGACATAGACGTGTGGGTGGAAACCGAAACCAAGAGAAATTCCGATGTGTCTTCAGATGATTTGGATTTAGTTTTTGAATAGTGTATCAGGCAATGAAGAGGCGCTAATGTAGTGTTAAAACATCATATATTCTAATACATTTTTATAAACTATTTTGCTAGCTTATGAACACTAGTGCGGCTTATGCCAGAGGTTCAGAGGAGTTCAACGCATCTAAAGAGCTACAACTGGCCTCATCGTGTGACCACCGCTTTCAACCAACTCTCTCGCCGTAAATCGCGTTCACAGACAAGCCGACGCGCGTGCTCACACGCCATTCACGCGACCTACCCTCGTGTGTCTGTGTGTGTCTGTGTGTAGGGGGGCAGCTGTGTGCCACGTGGCACGCCTCGCCACTTCTCGCCACGTCACCACGCGCTGACGGATCACCCAGCCATGACTCTGGACCTGTCCAAGTACCATACCTGTGCAGGTACGCACACGACCTGACTCTGCGGGCGCTTGTATTCAAGGGGCTTGCGAATTTTGCAATATTGGCGAAGGGCTGGTGATAATTGAACGGGCGTTGGTGAATCAATTTTTTTTTGGTGAAATTGATGTTTTTACTAACACACTAATGTAAAAGTTTACTCTAATTTCTTATGATTTTTGCTGTTTGGAATGGGTTGTCGTCTACAGGAAGATTTTCAGACGTTTCTTTCATATCGGCGCTAGGCATCAGCCGCACATCTGGCTGCTTTACCGAAGATGGCGCTGCTACTGAAGATGCCCACCACAGATGCGGACGAATTCTGTGGAACTATTCTTTCTAACTGAGCACGATATTTCCGCCTAGAAAGCAACAGATGCCAGCCGTCAGCCTGTATGGTCAAATAATTTGCTTTCCTAACACTGTACTGTTATATCGAGTTAACGCGTCCAGAGAAACAAATAGACACTCTTAACGACCAGTGTCCGTTAAGGATTTAACAGTCCACCGTCCGTTAAGAACATTCGAAACAAATGAGTTGTAGCTAAAGATGGCGTGTAAAATTCCAAGAAATGGTATTGTTCTTGTTTGTATGGGTTTTTCTTATAACATGGTGTTATTACAGAAAGTATAAAGACACACGCCAGATAACAAATAGACTTGGTTGGTTCTTTCCACTTTATTGGCGTGTTGACGGTAATAACTATAAAAGGCGTAGGTGTTACGTTGGCAGTTCCACTGCGGCGACAGCTTGGTGCAACGCGCGCGCCACAGGCAGCGCCGGGCGGGGGCGGGTCCGGGGTGGGCGTCGGCTGTCGCATTGTTATGCCAGCGCCTCTCTTTTGTTTTGCCGACCTGTCACAAGCGTCCCGCGTTCGACGCCCGCCTGTCGCTCGGGGCCACCAGCCGCGTTGTTCGCGCGGAGGTTCTCCCCGCGGGGGGGGGGCGTCTCGGGCGGCTGCTAGCGGCTGAGTGATGTTCGGCTTCTGTCCGGGTTACGCCCGTGACGACGCGAAACGCACATCGGGTTTGCGAAAACACGCGCGCGCGGTGTGAAAGAAGAGGAACGATGTGTATTTCAAGTGTCTGCGTTGTGTCCCGTTTTCTCTTTTTGCGCGAGGCTCAGATGCGTCTGTCATTTCGCGTTCACTGGAACTATGACATAATTGTTAGATTTCCGTAGATGATTTTATACATTTATTTTTATTTGATCGCTTTGCAAACGGCTCAGGTTATTACTAAATACTGTTATTTTATACATTAGTGAAACAGTATTTTATGAAGTATAAAAAACAAAATTATTAATCACAAACGTTTGTTCACGTAATTTAAACGACTTTATCAAAATCAGCAATTTTCAGATATTTTAAGATTGATTTACAATCTTCAAATAAAGTAAATTTTTCATGAATATTATCTGATGGCAACAATTCTTATGTTTGCTTAGTTTTGTTTGTTATAATATTACACAAATGAAGCGTCATAGGCTCCGTCCATTCAACTAGAAAATCATTTGTTTTGACTAATATTTCTTAAGAAAATCAATAGTCCTTTTAACGAAAGGATGGAGAAATTCAAACTAGAATACGTTTTGTGGAGAGAGAAAGCAAATTTTTTCTGAATCTGGACATGAAAATTGTAACAGAAAAATGTGTAGACTATTCATAAAACACACAAAATCCCTGATACAGAGCAAATGTTAAAATCGTGTTTTAGAGGTAATGCATAGAGAATAAATAGTCTTTGCTTAGTGTGATTCATTGTTACGGAATGTAGTTTTCTGACGTAGACGGTCACTGGCAACGGTTGTATTTCGACGCAGTTAAAAATGTGCGGACTTAAGTCATTGTGTGTTATGACTTCGCATTTCTATTCGCGTAAGTTTTTTATTATCTTGTTGACATGTTGACCGAACACATTCCATTTTGCACAATATCAGGTCGTAAACATCTACAGTTTGCAACATAATTTACTACAAAAAGAAAGCTTCCGTGTTGATTTAAAATTTAAATGTGAATTTAACTTTAACTAGTGTCTTTTTCAACATAAAAAAATGCTGCTCTCCGTTTACCCACTCTTCTCAGCCTTCTCGAAGAAAGACTAAGAAAATAAACATAGATCTACCATGACAAATGTTTTGAAAACTCAGGATAGCTTGAGGTGGTAATGTGGCGGCCTACTTGAGGGTAAATCAATGCTATGCGCTGAATAAATTGCTCATTGGTTTGGAAGGAGTGTTCCAACGGTGGTTTGTTTGTGTGAGCGGTTCCGAAGAATTTTATGAGCCCTGTGTCCGAGGATGTTAAAATGTGCCCCCTCGTGTGCTCCTCAACAGGTTCACGGCTGCTTCTGCTTCTCACCGTGTTCTGCGAGATTATTTATACGAGCGCACGCAGTAATGTACAGTACTTTATGGCATTAACACGTCCATTGGTTTCGTATATTGCACTAACCTTGTACAGAAAATCTTACTGATTTTAAACAGTTATTCCTTCTCGTAAAGTGCTTTAAACATGCTCTAAAATAGGAAAGAAATTACATGACCACTTGATGCGAAAATTAAAAAAAGAAATGTTGATAGTTTGAACAAAAATCATATGAATTTTTGATGTTTTGAATAGTTTGAACAAAAATCATACAATATTTCCTCTATAAACATTATGTCAGAAATTGAATGTAAAAGCAAAATATATATTCTTCTGTAGAGCACAACGTGTGTGTTGATAATTGATAAAAAGGTTAGTAATACGACTACTTTTTTTTATTTCTGGGTCAATTTTTCCTTCAAAACAAATATATTCATTTCTTTTGTAAATAATAAACAATTTAGATTTTTCTGGAGTGTTTGTATGCTTCTACAATGCAAATTTTGGCCTAGAAAGCATTATTTCAAACCAACATTTGAGTGCTTATTGCAACTCAGCCGTTCAGAATATCCAAGTGGTTTATTAGACAAAAATGCTTAAAATTGTCTTAAGCGCTTAGTTTTCAATTTTTTACGTTTCCTCCCTGGACGTATCGCTCTCTTTCTCTCTAGGATCCTCTGCTTTTCAATACAATTCCTCCCCTTATTGCTTGCACATGCTGATGCGCTAAACGTTTCGTCTAAAGCAACTAAACTTATTATGCAATTAAATTATTATAATCAGCTAGTGATTATAAGTGTTTAAAAAAAGTAATATACTATCTAAAGAAAGATGTCTAAAGCATAGCAAATGATTTGAAGTAGGAAGTAAAAGAGAAAAGCACGTTTTCTATACGGTTCCTAAAATGTTAAAAAATTGGCTTTTTTTTCTTTCTCGCCTTACTTTGTAAGAAGAGAAAGTATTGTAATCGTGCGCCGGAAATCGGCGAATTTTCGACAGAAGTTATTTATCTATCTAGAGATTTAAGTAGATGTTTTTGCCCGAGGCCCCTAGCCTGGAAGTAGGGTTTGGAAGTACCCTAGTGGTAGTAGGGTTTGGAAGTCATCTGATGTGAGAAAACAAGTAACGCTCGCGGTGCACACGAAACTTTCCATCGTTACAGAACCAAACGAGAACACGAAACATCTTTAACTATCAAATATTCCTTGCTTTCTTGTCTTCCTGGAGGTGCTTACCTGTATTGATCCTTACAGTCTTCTTGCTTGCAGCAAAAGTGAAAAGACTTATTGTAATCCAGTTGTTAATATGGCGACAGTTAAACAAGAAAGTGATTATCTAATTACTAATAGATACTTCTGGTTGCAGAGGTGCGTTCGTACGAAATGGTAGAATGAGTGAAGTTCCTGCGGAAATTCTCGAGAAAGCTATCTATGGACATTTTTATGGAGTTTGTTTTTCAGTAAAATTTGAGAAATATATGAAAATGACTTTTGTATATTTCCGAAATAGAAAGTATGAATTTCGTAAATGAAAAGGTACTTTCAGAATACTTGTATTTATTGCCGAAACCTGTATAGAAGATTCCATTTCAAAAAATATTTTTTCTAGAATGTTATCCGTTTAGCCTTTTACATCTGTTACTACAAGCAGTACTACTACTCAATAAGCATCTGTGTCTGCAAAAGAAAATGTATACGTAAGAGTGCAATAAGTGTGACTGATGTGAATTTGTAATTCACAGTAACTTTCCAAAATTACAATTTTCATATTCATTCAACAAAATGTTTGTATCGAGTTACTATTAGAATTAGAGCGTTGTGCCATTTATTTATTTATTTATTTATTTATTTATTTATTTATTTATTTATTTATTTTCCAGTTTCTTAAGTTAAATGAAATGAATTCATAAAAATTAGTGTTACTTGTTGTCTCGCTAGCTGAGTGGATCTGATGTAATTCAAAAGCTCCGTGGGAGCATAAAGAATCCGAAATACCCGCAAGGGTATTAAGTATACCATTACGTTTTTTGTTTCAGATCCATAAGCACACACTAATGAAATAGTAAATCATGAAACTCTTATTGTTGGGCCCTGGCAACGAAATACAGGATAAATTGTGTTTCTTTATGTAGTAAATTACTTTCTCTAACATGTTGTGTAGTCAGAATCAGTGTTTTGTGGGTCCTCGGTACAGAAAAATTGACTGACGGCGAAATGCCTGCGAATCTGTCTGTCCGTCGACATTGTTAGCGCCTAAACAGTTCAGACGGTTTTCTCCAAAATTGATATTCCTCGATCGATCTGAACAAACTCGAGGCCCTTCATTGTAAGCTTCATTTGCAGTTTCTGAAAACTATAACTTTTAATGTACAAATATTCAAAGAACATAATAGGCATATCTGGTTCAATGGACTTGTTAAATAGAATGTCATTCTAAGTAATTGCAGTTATTATTTTGATCTACACGTGTACAGCCCTGAGAATGGAAATAAATTTTCGGAAACAGGAATTCGGAAACATATTAAAATAACATTATGTAATAATGGACTAATAAGATATTTAATCCCCGCCCCACTCCGCCCCTCCCCGCCACTCCCCGCCATGCCCCGCCACGTCCCGTCCCGCATCACCCCGCCCCTGCCCGCCCCGCCCCGCACTACCCCGGCTCGCCCCGCCCCGCCCCGCCCCGCACTGCCCCGCCCTGCCCCGCCACGCCCCGCCACGCCCCGCTCTTCCCCGCCCCGCCCAGTCAAGCCCCTCCCAGCCCCCGCCCCGCCCCGCCTCCAGCCGCCCACGCCCCTCCCAGCCCCGCCCCTCCCAGCCCCCGCCCCTCCCCGCCCCTCCAGCCCCCGCCCCGCCCCGCCCCTCCCAGCCCCGCCCCTCCCAGCCCCGCCCTCCCAGCCCCCGCCCCTCCCAGCCCCGCCCCTCCCAGCCCCGCCCCTCCCAGCCGCCCCTCCCAGCCCCGCCCCTCCCTGCCCCGCCCCTCCCTGCCCCTCCCTGCCCCGCCCCTGCCCCGCCGCGACGGCCGCACGGGCCAAAATAACTATCCGCGCCTGGCCTGTCCGGGCCCCCCGCACAGTGAGGGTCAGCGCCCGCCGGCCACAGGACGATCCCAAAACTATTCGACGGGAACACCAATATATGGGGGTCGCTCAGAAAGCAATGCCCAACATTTTCCCCTTCACGTAATAATAATGGAAGACAATTTGTTGTTAACCCTTCAAAGTTTCGTATTTCTAGCGTTAGTGTACATTTCAAGTCTCTCCTACGAATGTCAGTTCCTTCACGAACTGTTAAAATGGCGGCTGTAGGCGACGTACGTTACAAAGAGCGAGCTGTGATTGAGTTCCTCGTTGCGGAGAAGGAAACTGTTGTGAACATCCACGAACGCTTGTTTGCGGTGTATGGCATCTCTGCTGTCGCCAGGAGTACCGTTGGACGTTTGTGTAAACGAGTTAGAGCTTCGGAAAGCGAAGAATGCGATCTCCGTGATTTGCCGCTCCGGGCATCCAGCCTCAGCGACGAGTCCTGACATGCTGATCACTAACTTTTGAGATATTAATATCATTCATGTTGATCTTATGCCCAAAGGCCCATGTTAGTAAATTTACTGCATGTTAAAGATCCTCAAGCCCAAATGAAGCCTCTGAGCTAAATTCAAATAGCCTGTTTCGTCGCCCAAGTAATACCTTCTTTCTCCCCCAGTAGGTGAAAGGAGCGTAACGAAATTTGCGTGGTCAGGCGGAAGAGCAGGCCTCATGGCCTGAGTCTCGCCACGTAAAATAAGGCAAACATTCATTCATTCAAAGGCAGTGCCATCAATTCAAAGTCTCGCATCAACACTGAACACCCTAACGAAGTATTTTCCGATATTTCAATCCCAGAAGAATTGTGCACAGGGCTTTCTCTTGTAAGATAACGCACGCCTACACACGGTATCCCAACAAGAAGCACCGACAAAAAGGGAGTGTGCTTCCCCATTCCCCACATAGTCCGTATATATCCCCCTCCGATTTCCATCCCTTTGAGCCACTGAAAAACGCTATTCGTGGAGGACAAAATTGAAAATGACCCGAAGTGAAGCAAAGGGAAAAGCGCGCCGTCAGGAATAGAAATGATACCAGCAATTCATGTACGCCCTTGTTTCACGCTGCCGCAAACCTGTACATGCCTATGGAAATTATGTGGAAAAAAGAGCCAGTAGAACTATCGTGTTTGTGTGGAAATTTCAGGTTCTTCCAAAAAATATTTCTGGAGAAAAAATGAGATGCATTACTTTCTGACCAACCCTCGTAGTTCATTTACCAACAACGTTGAATAAGCAACGATGTAGACAGTAACGCAGCCAAAAATGGTCTCATGTGGCCACCCGTTTCATTCTTTTCAGACGTTTACTGGTCGTTGGAATCGCTCGCAGAGGAAGATCGCAATACCAGAACTCATTCTATTACTGATTGATTGATTAGTGATTCCGGGCGTGTCAGCTGCGAAGGAAATCAGTCCCGTAAGTGAAGTGCATGCTTTTATCGCTGAAAGTGACGATCTTCCGCCCCCGGAACGAACTACGCGCAACTCCAGCAACGAACTTCACGTCGACGCCGCGGAGATTTTCCTTAAACAGGTCTCTCCCACAAGTGAGACACCGCCCTACGCGGGACAAGTCCCCTACAGGTCTCCCGGTATGTGTGATAGTGTAGTGCATATAAGTCTAAGGGTCAAGGAAAAGGAAAGTTCGCGTGCGGTCTGTGGCTTGTTCGTTAGGGTATTGCTCCAACATTCGCCTGGTGTTGACCGGAGAAACCTCGGAAGACTATCGATCACAACAGCCGGCCGCTAGAAATCTCCTCCAGACAGGGACAGAACTCGACCTAGCTATCTGGCTAGTATCGAAAATCGTACCACCACCGTCGGATCTCAAACCCTAGAACCTCCCCACCGGGAGCGGTAGCTCAGTGCATCAACTGATGTCTCTGCAGCGCCTCTGACCGGGAGGTCCTAGATTCGAGTCCTGACGGCGGCAGGATTTTCGATACTAGCATTTCAGCTAGGTCGAATTCAGTCGCTGTCTGGAGGAGAATTCTAGCGGTCGGCTGCTCTGATCGGTAGTTTTCCGTGGTTTCTCCGATCAACACCAGGCGAATGCCGGAGCAGTACCCTACCAAACGGGCCACGGACCGCGCGCGATCTGTCCTTCCCCTTCCTTGTCCTCTCCTCTCCCATTACACACACACACTAACATGCACTACACTACCACATATTCCGGGAGACCGGTCGGGAGCTTAGAGCTTGTCCCGGCTGGGGCGGTGCCCCGCTGGTGGGAGAGTCTTGGGTAAGGGGAAACCCCACTAGCCGACGGTAGGTCGGTGCCGGATCTCGCCATCCAGCGGGGGAAGATCACCGCCATCTCCCGAGAAAAAAAACATGCACTACACTAACGGGACTAATGACCACAGTAGTTGACGCGCCCGGAAACACGAAAAAATCAAATCAAATCAAACCTAGAACCTCCCGTTCAGAGGCATTCCAATTACATCAGCTGTTGCCCTGAGTAACGTTTATCGTTGACTCATCCGACGTGGTCGATAAAATACAACAATGAGCGCAACAATGCAACAATGGTGGCAGCAATATAGATAATGAATGGCCTGATGTGGCGGCTCTTGTGGGCAGTGGCCCCTGGGAATGATCTTAGAAAATGCATTAACTAGTTTTGCTACAGAATGACACGTACCTTCTCGTGCTAGTTAGTTCCCTTATCTCTTCAGTCTGAGAAATCTTTTGTTTTACTCCAACCTCTTACATATAATGGCGTGTAAAAGACAATTTGTCACGTTTTTTTTTAATTTTTGGGATCCCTAACAGTAGATATTCCGAGAGGTCTAACAAGTATTGGAAGTCCAAGAAAGAGCTGAGTTGAACAACTCAGGATCTTGAGAACAGTAATGAACCAACCCTAAGCAAGCAACTAGTTTAAATATCGAAAAACCTGAAGACGAATGAGATGATTGTAATGAATAACAGGATGTAAGAAGAACAAGAAGCAGGAAAAGAAAATGATATCTGCCCTTTAGTGATTTCTTGAGTGTTTGATCTGCCCCTGGACGCGGAGAATGCTCGTGTAGTCAATCAATGTTTTCTGTTTTAAATGTGATTTGTGTAATTGAAATTAACAATTTTAATTATTATTTTTGAACTATTTTATTCTATACATATTGTGTTCTTGTTCTAAATCGTGTACTCTATATTATAATAACACTATTTTAGTCGATAATCCATCTTATCTTGTCGTTTTTGTCAAAGTTAGCCCAGTCGATCAACCACTATCGTTTGGTGCGTGTTACTTCTATATTTACATAGATATGATTATTGCTAATTTTCACGTCCACACCGAATATACATGGTTAAAAAACTTTGGCTGGATAATACTTTTGAAATAATATTTTAATTGTATTTATAAAATTACAATCTTTATAAAATAAAACGCTTTGATATTATTCTAATGATCCGTCAGTGGGTACGCAAAACACATGCAAGCCCTTTAAGGTTTTAGAGATAACTTTGAAATATTTTTGTACGTATGTTCTGTAATTCATTATAATTTCGAACAGTTATCCCTCTACTTTCAGATAAAAGAAAAAAAAATAATTTTTACGAAATTTATTTGAAAATCGCGTATAGTGTTGCGTTTCTCTTTCACGACACCCTTCCAAAAAATTCCCAAAGGCGAAACTCTATAGAGTTTTGAAGAATTTGATCCGTTGCTTCCTGTTAGCGAATACTGCTATTTTTAACGCAGCCGTAAAAGCAATTTGCAATAAACATGCCTAGATCCCTCTCCGTCTATCCAGAGACTCTTCAAACATCTCTTGCATTTAAGAGCATCCGAAAGGCCAGAGCGGAGCAGTAAACATTGCACATTCAATCTTCCGCTCCTCCGTCCTCGCGCTTTCCGCTTGTCTCACACAGGCTATCACAGACTTTTTTTCGGGCCGTGGCCATGGTCGGACCTGCTATGGACGTGGGTGCTTCAGCAACTCTGTATTGGAGTTGTGCTGTGGAGGAACATTATGGTTGACCAGTATATGTATTAGTAAGCCCTGATGATGGAATAAAATATTCCGAAACGTTGGCAAACTAGTGTAATCCATTAATTGACCGATCCCGTGATCCATTATCATACTACTTATTAACGGTCGTGATTTCTACAATGGACAGGCTATCACGTTCGCTCAGACTCGCCCTTTCTGTCGGGGGCCTGCGTTCGGGTATTCCATTGAGAACCTGGCTCGAGTATTTTTTGTGGTCAGTTCCCATTCCTAAAGGGCGGGGACTCTCTGTGCAACTTACACTGTTCAAGGCCAAGTGGTTTAGTTCAACTCAAAATTTACTCTGTGAAGCAGAATGCACAGAACGGATTCTAGTAGGTAAATACCACGGTCATATCACGATTAATATTTATTAAGACTACTTTAGGAATGAAATCAAATAATTAATTAAAATTCATATTGAATCATTTCGTTCCTGTTTATGTTAGATCATTTATCATAACAGTTCCATGAATGGCACATACGAGCTGTAATATTAGAATAATGCAAGTGGCCTTGGAACAACACTATATCCCAAAATACAACTACTTGACAAATTTTATTTTTATATGTTTCGCATACGTATGTATACACGGAGGGGTATAAGTAGTCTAAAGGAAGTTACGCAATGCTGCGCCAAATAGTGGCGATTTTCGAAAAAAAAACTCGTTTTGTGACTCCCAGATGCGGAAAAAATACTGTTTCTTGCTCCTGTATGTATCGTTTCGTGCGTTTCGCTAATACACATCGTCGTTAGAATCCACATTTTGTGGTTCTCTAATACTGAAAAAACTTTTTTTAAACGTCCGTTCGCCCACCTGTCTGTCTGCGTGACTGGACTGTCCATTTGTTGTAATTATTATCAAACTATATATTTTCCTTCATTTTCTTTTGTTGTTTTTAATTGATCTGAATAGTTTGAAGAGCTTGAATTTGCTGCGAATGTATGCGTTAAGATATTTGTTATTTCTTTGTGAATCTATTTCTTGTGAAATATTGAATGCTTTTTTGATGAATTTGATCTTATTCCTTCTGCAGTTACCTCCCTTGGATTTGATTTTTTTCCATCATTCTCTGATATCCATTCTGTAGATTAGACATGATACGTAGCTCATTCGCGTCTTCATGCGGCATTCTTTGATAGTTCTCCTGCAGAGTGCTCTGATCTTTTTAAATTGAATTTTGTTGGTTCCTTTCGTTGGTTTTTTGTATCTATTCACAGCATGTTCTTGTGAACTTCCTTTCTCATCCACCCATTCTAAAGAACGTCGAAAAAAGTTAATATGTACTCATATTAACTTTTTTCGACGTTCTTTAGAACTGAATTGCCGATTTTGCAGCTATCATTTGTGATGGTTTATCTCAAGGGAGAATAATGTAAATGTAACATATCGCAGTAAACACGATGAGCGCAACAAGGGCTGAAGGAAGTGATGCGAAAACGCGATTGTTTAAAGAAAACGCGATTGAAAAAGAAAAAAGAATATTAATACGAGTGATTGAAGAGGGAGTAGCATAATACGTAAATGTTTTGTTCAAGTAAGAAAGGACACGTGAGAAAATCCGTGAGATAAGTAGTTTACGAAAGAAGTAAAATGGCTAAGGTCAAGGAATAAATAAATTAACATTGACGAACGAACAGGCAATCAGGATAGGAGTTCGTGCTCGGAATGAAATGAAAGGCGCACAGTATGAACAAAACAAGAGAACCGACCTGGGGGTTGATGAAGACAGAGAACAGAGCTGATGCTGATAGCAAGCGGATCAAGAGAGAGGGTTGCTCACGATGTCGGCGTAGTTACGTTTTAAAAATGGCAGAGTGTAAACAGCGTGACTAGGTGGGAGGTGTTTTATACCACGGAACTAAATGACAGTAACGAAGGAAACTTGCGTGTGTGGTGTTATGGACATCGAGGGAGCATAAAATATGGTAAATGGAATCGGAACGAACAACACATCGGTCAAGAAGACAGAAACTTCAGAAAGAGAAGTAAAACGGGGACGCTTTGATTGAAATTTTTTGATGATTAATGTAAGAAGATCAATTCTTGGCGTTAAAATTAAATTGTACTATCATATTTGAGAATTAATTATAAGGAGGGAACGGCCGAGCATGCAACCAGAGGGGAGGGAATTGTAAAAAAAGTTATTTCGTTAATAATAACAAATTGTTGTGTCAAGTGTGTGTGTTTGTTTTCTTTTGTTCTTTTTCTTGTTAGTCAGTCACAGCAAAGGTAATATTAGTTACAACTGGAACCGAAGAAACAGGAGCAAAAAATCATCATAATATTTCCTGTGATAAATACTAAGAGGGGAGTTTAAAATACTACGTAATATTTTTGGTTTTAATTGAATTCCTGTAGAGGCAGACTACCGAACCCACGATAATATAAATATACCTGATAACAGATAATCCCTTTATAATAATACATATTAGAGGGGAAAAGAGTGACACATTGTAGTGTTTGCGAAGCTATTAACAATAGAATAGATGTTCTTGTTGTCATCATAATCCTTTATTTTATCAGTAATTACTTTTTTATATTGTTTCCAATCACCTTGTTTTAAATTCCATCTTACACTTTGATACGCCATTATATGGAAGTAGTCGCTGTCATATATGCGATCAAGAACTGTCCGCTAATATTTGTGAACAAAATTTTTAGAACCAAAGAAACCAAGTTTCTTTGATCACCATGTGGCAATTGAACTTGCCTAGTATCACAAAAGGTTTGGGCAATAGATCAGCAATATCTTTGCCTTCATCAGCTTTAAGTGGATAGCTGTTGGGGATATAGATATAACACAGAATTAGTACAAATGTGCACGTATTTTATTGACAATTGTTTCTTTTGTTTGGATATTAATTTATTCAGCACGAGGATTGTTATTCTCGTATGTTGCTACACCACTACAGACATTATTAGCATTTGTTCTATTTCTATTGAAACACTGTTGAATATGTCCTTTGAATTCATATACTATTCAATAAATTATGAGCTACCCTGACTGATATCAGCATCAGATGGTTCTTGTAAAGGGAAATAACTTTTTAGTTTCTTGATTATTCTAATATACCTATTTTTATAAACCGTTCAGTAAAATTAGAGTATCAGTTATCATTAAATATACAAAAGCATTATCGTTAAATCTTGTTTTCATACATAGTAAGTTACTTCCTGCGACATGTTGGGTAGTCAGAATCCATGTTTTGTTGTCCCTTGACTCCAAAACATCGATTGACAGCAAAACGTTTGTCTGTCTGTGGTCAACTCTTGCGCCTAAACCGTTAAGGCGATTTTCTTCAAAATTGAAATTCGTCATTAGATTTAAATGAACGCAAGGCCCTCTGAGTTTGAAACGCTTATTTTAATTTAAGGGAGTACTTCACATGAAGCCTCAAGAACATTTTCAAAATTTCTTAAAAATGTTCCCAAATTTGTTGATTAAACTTTGTCCTCAGATAGCATAAAGAACGTAAATTAGAACGGTGCAGGTCTCATTTTCGTGATTCTCGAGAATTGCAGAAGTTCAATTATATTCGGCGTCTTCCTACAACTACAATATTGAAGATAGAGATTTGTTTTTAATGAAATGTGCTCTTTTAAGATATTTTGAAATAAGTTTATGTACAATTTTTGAAAATTGAGCAGTTTTCGCGTAATTTTGAGTGATTTATAGACAATTTTTAATTTTTAAACTTTTATTTCTCAAAAACGGGTCCACATTTTTTCTTTAAATTTTCTCCTCGTATCTATCAAAAGACGGTGAAAAAGTGTTGCGAGTTTCATTTCCAGCGAATTCTGTATTTTCGAGAATTGTAAAATTCTTATGTTTAAAAAATCAAAATATAAGTTTAAGTATTTCCAATTTTTTCCACGGATAGAACAAGGAACGCTTAAAAGAATGGTGTAGGCGCATTTTCGTTGAACTCTCTGAATATTCGAAAATTGAAAATGTAAAAATAATGCCAGGAAGCATGTGCTGTTGTAACACCACTAGTTCATTTTGTCTGTAGCAACACAAGGAATTGAAACAAATCACACAAAATAATGCATAAAGAATTCACTCCAGCTACATTATCAAAATTATCAAGAAAGAAAAAGTGAATTGCAAAAGTGATATTTTCGAATTAATAATCATCGTGCTTGGTGATTGTTACTATTGGTTGTGGTGTGTTAACGTTGAAAATTTTATTATCTTTAATCAAAGGGTAGAAAAGTCGCAAATGTTTCATTTCATATTTGCACTTAAACATTTAAATTCATATTTTATGACGTGTAGAAATATTCACTTACCGAGGTTTTTATTTAAATGTTTTTCCTTCATAATTCACATGCTTTCTACAGATTCACATACTTTCCTTGTAGTTTATTATATGTATATGCTTCTGAGTAATATCGCTCTCTTTCTGTCAATTGTGTCCCATTAATTATTTACATTACCTCATCCATTTGTCCATACTACTTATCATGAGTATTTTCTTCAGTGCGTTTTCTTCTTGTGAATATAATTATATGCAAACAGCAAAACCTTCTTTTGAACTATTTGATTCATAGGATTCTTCTTAGAATTTTGTTCTATTTAAGTTCCCCTCCTAGTGCATATCGGTGGCTGTAGAGCATACTCATAGCTGCCTCCTTTTCTAACGTTCCGTCTTCTTCCGTAGCTTTCATCTCCTACTTCCTTCTGCACCCAACATGACTGCTCTGGCCTATGCCGCCCCGCCCCTCCCTGCCCCGCCCCTCCCTGCCCCGCCCCTCCCTGCCCCGCTCCTCCCTTCCCCGCCGCGACGCACCCCGCCCCTGGCCCTGCCATTCGTCCCTGCCCACGCTCATCGTAGATCCCCATCTCACTTCTTTCCCTGAACCCCAATCTACTCTCCGCCCTCCCCCACCCCGCCTCCGCCCCGCCCAGTCCCGCCTCACCTCCGCCTCCGCCCGGCCTCCATCCCCACCTCCACTCCGCGTCCGCCCCGCCCTCCCCTCCCGCCTCGCGTGGCCTCGCCCTCGTTAGCGCCGGCAGTTGGTCGCACGACGGCGGCTGAGGCCGCGTCTGTGGAGCACTTGCGGCGAAGCGCCATCGACGGCTGTGACGGAGTGCGCCCCCGCCGCCACGGGCTGCTCCCGCAAGCACCCGCCCTTCACGCCTCACCTGCCGCCCCCGCTGCCTCCCCTCCCGCCTCGATGAACGCGGCCTTTACACAGTCGACTCTGGAGAAAGCGGTTGTGGTGAAATGAAGTCACGATCCACATACATAACTATTAAACACTAGAGGATTCGGTTATAGAATAAGATAGTGTAATGAACATAGATAACACTGTAAAGGAAAGCATGCATCAATAAACGCAAATTCTTATAATTCCACTAAGGGTTTGCTAGTAGAAGTTCTCTTCAGTACTTTTTATAGAATTTATGGTAAATGAGTGGGATTGACGAACAGCTCCACTGACCGAATTGCTTCTCATCATCAACAAAGTTCTGTCCGACGAAGACTTCATGAACGCTGACCGGAAGTTGAATATTAGCGAATCGGATCTAGCCAGGACGACGTGAGAGGGTCTTTCAAATAAAAGAACAGTGCGATTGGTCAAGGCTCATTGTGCCAGGGGCAAGCTTCATTGCAGGGCGTTGAGATGGCATTAAAGAAGTATGTAGCAGATGCAACACGTGAGAGGTGCCGTGCTGCGAGTGCGACTACATATAAGATCAGAACGGGTTTCAGGGAATTATTTGCATTGAAGGTGAATGGAAAGTCAATATGCAATGATAGTAAATTGAAATTTAATGCTTGCATAAATAAAAAAGGTTGTTTTTGTGAGATGTAAACCGGAGGACCAATGAAGTTTATGAACTTTATGCTCTTCTTTCTTGAGGTTAACTTTACTGACAGTTCGTTGAACTGCAAGCACCAACCCAAATCACTCGACTGAGTGTGTGGATGCCGTCAGAGTTGAGGTTGGCTCCAGGCAATTCGGTGGTGCGAACTGGAATGGGCACGGTCTCAGTTGACCGGAGCTGGTTGCGCAGTTTGCCGGAAATTCGGCCAGGTGGCGGCTGATGCCAGCGTGTGTCACGAATTTAGAGGTGACGGCCTATTGACCGTGCTGGTTGAGAGATAAACCTTGGTAGGCGAAGCAGGAAAAGCCGACCCGTTCGCGGGCTGTCTGCATAGCGAGTATGGATACACTCGACCGTTGCTGGCAGATTAGTGGAGTCACTTCTGTTTGATGTTTTTGTAGTTAATGTTCTGTCGTTGTTCTCCGAGTTCTGTTCCAGTTCTCTGAGTGAAGTTGGAGTATTTATTAAATGGGGGTGTTAGTAAGGCCGTGGAAGGAAGAGTCATGTGACTTCGACTTTGCGCCTATGGTAAGGCGGTGAAACGCGATGCGCCCGCGATCGGCTTCCTACTTGTTGGATGCGCCTTCGGACCCGAGGAGAGGAGTGTCACGTGACATTCGCGGTGATCCGATGCTGAGGTGGTGTCACGTGAAGTGCCCGCGATGGCGGCTACCGTTTGGTTTATGAAAGTTTTGTTCTCACGGGAACCACGGCATCTGGCTAGCGGATGGAGGAGAGGGAGCTAGGAGCGTGGTGGTCGCGCGCCAGCGTTGCATATGTAGGTCTCTTTGTTGGCGAGATATCTTAATAGTGCTGTATTGACGAGGGAGGCACGTAGCGATTCTCAGAACTGTGTGATTACATAGCCGTCGGTGGCAGGTAGTGAAGCAATGGAGGTGTGAAAGGCGCCCGCGCGCGGGAGCGGGCCCAGCCCTTTTGTCTCAACGGTCAGTGCACTCGGAGTACAGTGGCTGAAAGGGGGGTTGCTTTTAGAGTACGTGCTTCGGCGGAAGATACGGCGCCGTAAGAAGAAGGCCCGCGCGAAGAATCTGCGTAAATGATTTTATTGCCCATTTGTATTGGGCTTTCTTTCAATACGCGTCTGCGTGCTGGAATGCTTTGGGAGTGGGCTGTGTGAGGGATGGCAAAAGCATGTTCTGAAAGGCAGGTAGACGCGTGGGTTGAAAGCAATTCGAGGCGGCGCCGTAATAACGAATTTGATCGCGATATTGAACATAGTGTGAGTGGACAGTGTAGAATATAGTTTGAAGAAATCCGAAGTTGTTGACATTTTGAATTCAAGGGGATTGGATATTTTACAGGACCCCTGAAAGAGTAAACGTAGTAATACTTGACACACTATTATATTTTGAGATTATCGTATACTATAGTGAACCTCTGATATGCACCAAACTTGTTAGTCCCCAAAAGGTGACTATGGTCGCAGTTAACTGCATTTTCTCTCTTCACTTGGCCTGCGTCAGACTTACCACTCGCTAATCCCGCCATATTTGTCCTCGATTTCTCTCTCGCAGAACCACTTCATACGTCCAGCGCGATCCATTTTCTTGTTCGTCTACCACTCTATCCATTTCCACCTCACTTGTCACTTTCGCCTTCCTCAACTCTTCCACTTCCTCTCCAGATCCCTCAACACCCGGTAGGTATCGCCTTTCCTTCGTCGTTTATCGTCCTTGCTCTTCCACTGCACAGCCATCTCACCCTCCTCGGCAATCTACTGTCGACTCCTGTCGGCGGCACTCCGTGCTCGCTGCAGCTCCTTTGTTTCCGCTCGCTACCCGCGCCCTTATCCTCACGACACTGGTCGTTTCTAGTCGTCGCTCGCTGTTAACCCCCGCGGTTTCCGCGCCGTCTAATTGCAGAGAGACGGTGCTTCGACGCTGAGAGAACGTCGTCAGTGCCAAGCGGAGCGGAAGTGCAGGGGTGGACTTATTTGGGAGGTGAACAATACATCAGGGACGAATCGGGCATTCGACACAATTAACAATGAAATCTCGAAAACTCAAACGCGTGCGTATTCTCATTTTCTTGACACCTCGAATTTCATTCATGCCCCTTCTATTTTTCTTAAACTGAACCTCAGCAAGTCTCGGTGTTTGGTCAGGCGTACTCTTCTCTTTTAGACCAGAGATACTGCTCCATTGTAATTTGTTCCAGTCTCCGCTGGTTGAATAAAGCCTTCTGCGACGCCGTGGCTTTCGCGAAACCGCATAGCGTAGCCCTCTTTATCTAGGGAAGTACATTTTCAGTAATTAGAGTGCTAAAATATTTATTATTATTATTATTATTATTATTATTATTATTATTATTATTACTATTATTATTACTATTTATTATTTATTATTGTTGTTACTACTATTGCTTTTAATACTGCTCTATTCAATAAAGTGCTTTTACGAATTATTTATAACATGAAGGTTTTCGAACATTATTACCAATATTTAGGATACAGAAGCTACCAGTCAATTAATTTTCCACTTTCCTAAATACCATTCAGTAATTCTCCTTTTCTGCAGTTTTAAATTTTTTAGACCTTGCTGAGCGCATAAATTAATGTAGGTTTTAGGGGATAACTAGAGGAAATCACCTTCTTCTGTCGCAGGTGATCAGTATATAGACCTAAGGTCGGATTGAACGGCGAGTAAGCTACGTTACCCGTGCTTAATACACCCCTCCTATACTCTTACCATTCCGTGAAGCGGGTAGATGTTACTGCATTTAAAAACATGTATCTAGGACAGTACTCCATCTAGTTTCCGAACTTGAAGGCAGATGGATAACTGTCCTATCAACATTAATAAGTTTTACTTTCGTTGTAGGTACTGCTCGTACATACGTTTTGTCAGTCAGTCCCTCCGTCCAACCGTCCGTCCATCCGTCCGTCAGTCAACACTATCAGAACAACGCTAGAAGCTAAATCGTAAGCAGGATTTTTCCCAATCGATCTTATTGATACGGCAGTTCCTTGAATTTGAAATGGAATGATTTTGGAGGGTACTTTACACATGGTCTCAATAAAGTTTTCAAAATTGTCTCAAAAATGGCTTCAATTTTTTTCTTTAATATTTTTCCTCGGACAGTTATATAAATGGGGTCGCTTGCATGCTTACTGAACACTCTGAATTTTTGGAAAATGCAAAAGTTTAGTTTTTTCGGCACGTATAGCTGAGATAGATTTTTTTCTTTAATATTAATCAAAAACAAATCTTCAAATAAGGTCATGTTCAGTTTTTCAAAACTACGAGTAATTTTCAGTGAAACATAGGCAATTTTTAAACAATTATTTTCTCGAAGATGGCTCCAATTTTTTCTCTAAATTTTTTCATCGTGTGTAACAAATAACGGTAAATAAACTGGTGCTTGTCCCATTTTTGGTGAATTCTGTATTTTCGAAAATTCCAAAAATTTACAGTTGCAAAAA
Source organism: Teleogryllus occipitalis (assembly GCA_011170035.1). Taxonomy (NCBI): domain Eukaryota; kingdom Metazoa; phylum Arthropoda; class Insecta; order Orthoptera; family Gryllidae; genus Teleogryllus; species Teleogryllus occipitalis. The sequence goes on from BLKR01001428.1 coordinate 172,564, forward strand.
TAGAAAATTAAAGATAAGATTATTTTTAAAATGAAATAATTACAAAAAGTATTTGTTGAAAAAAGGTCATGAACAATATATTTTAAAATATGAGTAGTTAAACGTAATTTTTTCATCTTCGAAATCGCATTTTCGAATTGCCCGTTATTCGTTTACAAAACAACGACAATGCTGAGATACTGCAGTTTGAACGGCTTTTGTAGAAGTAATAAATTACTACTCTTTTTGACTATCGAAATAATTACAGATGTGCACCGCAGGCGCTTCATTGGAATTGGTTAATATGTTTCCAGTGATGACAAAAGTTAGTGGACAGAAATTGCAATGTTAAATTACATATCTGTTCCCAAAAATGTGAGTATGTGCTGTTGTAGAATTTGTATTTTTTAATACTGAATACTCTCCCGTATTCAGGAGGAAAGCATATATGATTGTCGAAGAGAACTTCAAAAAATATATTTATATTTTAGAATAGATATTTTACTATTTGTTACTGAATTTCCCAATGTCCGTAATGCAAGCTTTAGAGAAGTCAAATGTTTATTCTTTATTTAATCATTCAATAAGCTGCTTGGAACTTACTGTAACCAATGAAAGTGAGGTTGCTTGCTGAGGCTATTTTCGTACCTGCTGGGAGTGGGATGGGCGTGAGGATGCGTGAACGAAAAAAAAAACAAAAACAAAAGTGCAAGGAAATATATTTAATTAAAACTAATATGATGATGGTATCGGGTATGAATGAGCAAATGAAATGAACTCCAGTTACAGAACACTTATTACATGAACTTGAGTTTTTAGAAAGAATATCATATTATTAACAGTCAAAAATAATTTATTTGCTGCTTGAAAACATGCCGAATTCCCAATATGGACACTGACTCCCGCATTGCTCAGCGGGGTGAACGGGATGGCTGCGATTCGGCGCGAGAGCCGGTATTGTCTCGTCCGCCATGTGGCGGCGTTGACCTCTTCGCGGACAGCTGACGCCTGGCTCGGACAGGAAGCCGGATTGCAGCGGCGCGTCCCCGGCCAGGCTGGCAGGCTGTCATCCGCGTGCGGCCACAGGCCCCATTGTCGCGCGCCCGGTTGAGGGCGACGGCGACCCGCGTGCATCGCGCGTTCCGCAGGCGATGGAGGCCGCGCTCGTCACTGGCCGATTGCGGGGCCGAATTCGGGTATGCGGGCGCCTGGACTCGCGGCATTTCCGGTTACTGAATTGAGTGGTAGTCACTGCTCCGTTCCGCGATAAATTCTAATCTAGGAGAGTAGCTGCTGTACTCGGTAAACTTCCTCCATGAGGCTGTTACTTCGCATGGCAAATATTCAAAGTCCGCAGCTACTTCCATCGGAGGTTTTCTTCGTGACGACTGCCCCGTGGAAGGAAGGAAAGGAATCTATCCGTGCGCCCGCCTCGTCCGAAAAACTTTTCCAATCTCCCCAATGGCTCTGCCTTCGGAATAAGGAAGGTTCGGATTCCCCTCCTCCTACGTGATTTCCGATTCATGATTGCCAAAGAGACCGCCGAGAGTGTGGGCGGGTCTGTACGCCAGCTTTATTTTTTTTAAGGTGGCCGTTACATTTTTGGTCGTGTGACCAAATGTCCCCTGCGTCTGCGCGCCCTATGCCCACGTATCAAGCGGTCAACGACTGCTTTGTTGCAGCATTGAAACCTTGCTTGTTTAATAAATATTCGAAGGTGAAGCATCGGTGTCATTTGATGTATTTAGATTTCGCAAATATAAAAAAAAATTGACCAGCTGATCCATGTAGCCGAGATGTTTAGGCAGTACTGCCGTAGCGGTCTTGGAGCGAAGAATCGTGTTTGAATTCTGCCTCGGTCATGGTTGTATGTGTTTGTGTCTGTGTTTGTGATTGTTCATTCACCCGTGGTCATTATCATTGTCATCATCTCATACTTCATCACTCAGGGGTGTAAAAATGGATTCGGCAAAAAAGTGCTGATCCGCCCTCCCCCAGAAGAATATGACTAGGTCTCTATGGATACAAGTGGCGCGTTCGCGTGTTCCTAGGAGGGCCAATTTGCGACAAAAAAATTGACCGGGCGCATCTGCGCGTCGACCCACCTGCAGAGGTCAACGCTGAACCGCGGTGGCTTTTAAAACCATTTTCCCGTCGCAAAAGAACAGTTTTGATCGGGCGCACCTGAGCGCCGAGAGCTTGTCATCTCGGGCAAACGACGGGGTGGGTCGAATCACCGACATGGAGGCGGTCGTTGGTGGCCTACATCGCTCGCCGGGGCCTCTACTTGGGATGCCTCGGTGCGCGCCCCCTACCGCTAGCTATAAATCCGCGACCCAGGCCCTCTTGCCGCCCGTCGCGGCCGTCTGTGACCAGCGGAAGCCGCCTCCCCCCCCCCGCACGTGCGGAGTGCCACAAATCGTCGCCGCCGCGAGACCTAACGGGGAAATCACCCTGGCCCGGGGTGATTTGAAAATATGGCACACCACAGGGATCACGTTCGTTACAATAAACGTATCCTATAGATTACAAAGGGATGAAAAAGCATTTGCCAAAGTACTTTTCGTAATTCTTTAGGTGACTTCAGAAGTGAGTAAATTATATTTTGTTTATCAACTAGTTTTGCTTTAACAGCACTTGCTTTCTCACATTGTTACGTAATGTTATAAAATTATAATTTTTGCCCAACTAACACTTCAGCCATCACTTGAAAAAGTCCAAACCGATTCAAACAAAGCGCCGGGACGTGAATCTGTAATTATTTCGACGGCTAGGAACAGTAACTTCTTATTTCTACAAAAATGAACAAGTCACAACTATTACAATTTCCACAGCACATTATAAAGACAAGTAAGGATAAATTCAAATAAGCTTGCCTTGATTATATGGAAGTGAGCTTTCAATTTTGGAATTATTATACCACAATCAGTGATCGATCCTTCTTTTTAGTAAAAGAAGTCTAAATTAAACTTTCAGATCGGGAAGAGTTCCAATATGCCAAAAATGCCATATGAAAGCATAAAAATAAGCTTACGAATCTAACGTCTTTTATCACTTAAATATCAACCTGAAACACAATAGAAACGTTTGTTTGCAATCGTTTTTAAGCAAATACATTAATTTAAACCAAAACCTGCATTCACCGTTCCATTTAGCGATAAACATTATCACTCAACAATGTGAATTATCTGAATTTCAAATTGCTGTGCCGCGGCGGTGCCATTCTTGGTTCTTGCCAAGTGCTTGCTAGTTGATAAACAAATTATTTTGCCACCTATTGTGCCATGAAACTCTGTCTTCACTAACACAAGTGAAGAAAATTCGAATCTGCAATTTCGAAGATATCCAAAAAGTTCACGAAACTACTCATACTTCCAAAAAATGTACGTACATGGCTTTGTTTTAGAGATCTAATTATTAAGAACAGGTCTCATTAAGTAAAAAATCTGTCATCAACACTGTACATTTTTTTAGAGTTAATTTTGTGCAAACTTCGATAATACAGTTCACCGAGAATGCAACCTGCACCATTTTTATTAGCGTTCTTTGCTCTATTCGAGAAAACAAATAGAGATATTGAGACTGACGGAGGGACAGTCTGACAATTTTCAGCCGCCAGCCAATTTTTCGATATCAAGGACCCACAAAACATGGAACCTGAGTAATAGCGTGTTAGAGGAAGTAATTTACTACGTATAGTATTAAGAACTTTACCATTTTATTGGTACCCTGATTATGGGTTTTGGTTGAAAAAGCGACGGTTTTGTGCCGCAGAATTACGATGTGTTCTGTATACTACGTAAGTAGTATGCGAGAAAGTAAAAAATTCTTTATATTTTCTTTCCTTATGAAACGTTCATTCGCCTTCACTCTTTCACTTCTCCTGAAAGTTTCTCTTCACTCATAAACATACTTTGCTGTGGTAAAATGAAATTTTCTTTCCCATGAAATGGTCTTCCCGAACACCGCAGACACTGTGACACGTCATGCATTTTTAAAGAGTTTGTTGAACACGTGTTCCTGGTATCTTGTTAGCTAAGTAATTTGATCTTCCTTGTAAGGCGAAAAACATGGAAAGTTTGAACCCGACAGTAGTATGGAAATCATAATAATCCTTGCATAAACCCGAGCGCGAGTTTCAAAAGTTGCTGCTGTTCAATTACGGGTTGAAATACACTTTTCGGTCGCGCTTAACTTCTGCATATATTGAGATGTTCTTAACCGCGGCGGATTCGCTGAAATTTAATTACTCGAGAGGAGTCGCCAGAAGCCGTCAGATTCCCGACGCCTCTGAAGTTCGTCCTGCGAAAAACGCGAGCAGCAGAGAATCTCTGGGGGCTGTAAGCAACCTGTTCTTTACGCTTTATCAAACAAGGAATTCACGTGGATCTTGATTTTCTCCTTATTCTATCGTTTTATGCGCAGCTATTAGTAGCTGTTGATGAAGTGCATTTGGTTATATACCACGAGACTGTGCAATGTCACAACGAGCATTAACATCATAGGAAACCGGAGTGAATATTATGTATTATGAAATGAATCGCAGTGTTGTTAGGAAATTTTGCACCTCCTCCCCTCAGACACATATGGTGCACATACGCTCTCACGTGTGCGCATGATTGCGTGAAAAGTGAAGCATGCACTAAACCCTTATTGTCGCGTCAAATCCTTTAGGAGTGACAATTTGTCGTTTTATCTCAATCATTATGTACATTAAGTTTATTGATAAACAGGAGCTGCAAGTACAATCTGCATTCTCTTTCGTAATTTTCGACCGTAGATTATTACTAGGTTATAATTAATCGTTTCTTGTTAGTATTTTTTCATATTGTAATTATTTTAATTATAATATTATATTATAAAAATTTACTTGAGATAAATCATTTTGAAAATAATGTTTCAAAAAGCCACAATGTTTAATTAATTTCAATTAAGTCAGGGAAGAGATATATTCTGAGTACTTAATTGAAATCATGTTTTAAACTTTAATTTAAACATTTTTTCACCTGATTGGTATAGGTATATAGATATATATAATCTCTCTAAAGTGTGAAAGTCGCTCTTGTGAAAAACGTTAGTTCATTGTTTGGCGTGAACCTTAATGATTCATTGTGATCAATGGCTCTAAACCAGACAACATTTATACTTGTGTGTTTATCTTTTCTTTTATATTCTTCAACTGCAGCAAAAATATGCCTCGCAGAATATCCGGGTGTCGATAAAAGCCTGTTTATCAACGAACAAACAGTATTGCGAAGATGACGGATAGTCTTGTTTGACAAAACGTTTCAACCGCAAGAACTCTGTTAGTGTTTGGCTGCGAATCGCGATTCCACGCCCACTTGCTTGCCGGCTGTGTTGGCTGGGCGCGTACCGCCCGCGGCCCTTGGGCGGCAGCCGCTCACGCCCCGCCCACGCCCCGCCCACGCCCCGCACACGACTGCTCGGAAGAACACGCCTCCTCCTCCCCCTCAGCCAACTCGTGAGACGATGTAAACAACGGAAAACTTGCTGAGGTGCCCCTGTATCTCTGTTACTTAATTTATTACAATCATTTCTCATGTAATAAGCAAGGGGAAACTAATATATAAAAATCAATTTTAGATTGTTTGCTCGGATTTTATGCACTTCCGTACCGTTCATCCGGTTGCGATAAAACTTTGTCGAAGTATTGCTTGCACTTGCGCCAAGAATATAGGCATAGTACAATGGGAATGTGCGTATGTCTGTCGCACATGGACGCGCATTGATGATGATTTTATGCGTCAATCGCCCCTGCACAGAATCTCTATGCAACCCACCGCATCTTCATGTATTAAGCGCGTCTTCCTTACGTATTTTTCCCCTGCGATTGTGAATTATCGTCCGGAATTATTACTTGAACGTTATCTGGGAGGAGTTAATCAAATTTCTCCAGGTCAGTACCATAGGGAATGCATGCCCAAACTTGAAGGAGAACGTTTGAACAATAGGATGCTTGACAATCATGTCCGATGTAGGACATAGAACAAACCCAAATTCGCGAGAAAGTCTTTCATCTAATAACTTTTTGCAAAGCGTTACGTAAAATGTGATTAACAATCATGTGATCAGTAGCGTGTGAAGTGTAACACATTGCAATAGTGAAGCAATGCCGGGTCTACTAGTGATTTATATTTATAGTATATTTCCGCTATTCCTTCCCAGCATCCGCCAAATTGTGCCCTGCCCCCCCCCCCTCGTCGACGATCCCCATCCATATTTTGGTATCAAGGACCCACCAAAGTGGATTCTGACTACACAAGGTGCTAGAGGAAGTAATATACTACAAATAGGAACACGATTTATTCACTTGTTTCATTATTAGAGCCCCACAATAAGTGTCTTTCTGTCGTAAAATCTATATTTCTCGAATTGTTTCCAAAATTAATATTCCCCGGTCGATCTGGCTGGACTCGAAGCTCTGCGATTTTCAGTAACAACTTAGGGGATGTACTTTACATCAAGCCCTCGGCACATTTTCAAAATTTTCTCAAAAATCCTACTTTTTTTCAAATTTCTTCAAATAGTAGAGTGAAATATATTTACAAAGATGGCATTGGTCCGATTTTCATTGTTAACTAAAATTTTGAATGTTACAAAAGTTTGGCTTTTTTAACTTCAAACACATTCAGTATTGACAATAGCGACTTTTTTTAAATGATATTTATTCTACCTCCCTGAAGTTCTTTCAATAACATCAGGTCCCTTTTTGTGAACATTTTAGTCGATTTTGTGCAATTTTAAGTAAAATAAGGTCAACAATAAAAATGTCATGAAGAAAGCTTTTTCTCAAAAACAGCTCCCAATTTATCTTCATTTTTGTAGGAATAATGTTAAATGCTATGTATGAGATGACCTAAACGCCATTTGGTTGATTTCTTTTGCTTTTTCTTCTTCACGAATTACACAAACGTAATTTTTTATGTCTCACGTCGTTAATTAATTATTACAGTCCCGGCAGTTTGTATACTTTATTGCATTTAGGGTACATGTCCTTTAAATGTCTCACAAAGTTCATCAAAAACAGTATTCTGTGAAAATTTGTTCAAAATTTCTTATTTTCAGGAATGCTCGACTGTATTATTTTTTTAAAAAAAGCGGCTTGAAATGTTTCCTTTATACTTTCGTACGGATAACGGTAATGTACTGAATAATATGCCATTTTGCTGCATTAGTTTAATTTTTCAGAACTACTCAATTTTTTCAAAAATATTCTCAATTCGTTAATATTTACACTAAGAACGTTCTTTATAGGTTATTACGATTATGAGTAGAAATGCTTCAAATTGCGTGATTTTTAAATACATTTTTTCGAAAACACTAAATTCTATTCGACAATTTGCTCAAAATTGCGCAGTTTTGGAAACGTTCAAACAACATTCTCTCTCTTCTATAATATTATTGAAGTCATATCGTGCTGCCGACAGAGGACCGAAAAATTGAGGTAATGTAAAAAGATGTCCATTAAGCGGCAATAGATGGCAGGTGGGAAGAGAGTTAGGGGGAAAAGCTGAAAAGTTAGCCCAGAGTGTAGAGATTAGAAAACTTACTAGAATGAGAAAGTAATTTTCATTCCGTATTGTTACTAGTTTTTAATTTTTTTATTACGGAAGTCGCTTAAACTTACTTTCCAAAGGTGCTTAAAAATGGCACAGGTCTCATTTTCGTTAACTCTTTGAATTTTCGAAAGTTGCAAAAATTAGAAATAATGAGAGAAAATATGTGCAGGTGTAGACTAAATCAGCTACCTAATGTTGAATATTATGGACTGAGAAAGGGAACACCTTTAGATTTTTAAAAACGATTATAAAAATAGAATGGCGTGCTGTTATACGATTAATTAAGGTTTGTAGTTTGTTTACACCCATTACTAATGGTACCTGTAAATTAATCTCAGGAGATACTGAAATGTACGCTGTGTCAAGCCAGGGAACTATTTAATATTTCCGGAAATTCATCCGCATTCCGAGTTAAGAATCGTTACAAAATGAATTGAGGAACCAGTGCTGCAAAGTACCAAACGCTCACACTGTGCCCGCCACTTTGTTGTGTTGGATTCGAGAACCTGACATGACTTCCTTTTCAATTCTCGGACGTTCCGGCTTCTTTCTGTCGGGACTAAGTCGTTTCCTCGGAACGGCATTCACGTCGGTGCGGGCGACCCCCTACCAACGTCCTTGTCCCGCCAATCTCCTCAGCACCCTCCTCTCCCGCTCGCAGCCTCCCGCCCCCTCCACAGCCTCCCTCCCCCGTTTCCCCCCGCGCGCGTCTTTTGTATACAGAAGTAATGGATTTCTCGCTCGACGTCTCTCATTTTGCCCCGCCCCCCTCTGTCTCCCCAAGGCTTGATGACGTCCCACCCTCCCCCTGCGGCCGACGCGACGCCTCGTCCGGTGCCCGCCAGGCAGCGCCCCCGGCGTCGTGGGCTGTCGCGCTGATCGCCTGTCCTTTCGTTCTGCCGCGGGCGTAAATGTTCCACGCGCTCAGACGGATTTTGAAGGGCGGTTTGGGAAATAAACTAAAAGAGTAAAAAAGGAAGAAAGTTTGCGGATCGAAGTTAACGTTTTTTTTCAGACGAAGAATCATGGCTGTCTTCGGGAAGGGAGTAAATCCCGTGCATGTATACGTAAAATATTTATAGCACAAAAATAATTCACTAATTAAGAATTCCTTGTAAATCTAATTGACATAATCTGTTCGCCTTCCGTATGTGAATTTGCCACCGTTTCACTCGTGTGAACGTTTTCGTTAAGTGAATCACCAAGCGTCTTCGGATATTCTGGCATCATTGCATTTTTTGAGTTCAGTCATATTCTCGTATTAGTCTCTCTGAATCGTTCACATCTATAACTCGTGTGCCCTTTTTTGGTTTATTTCTCAACTTTGTAACTTTATTTTGCCATTATACTATCTCTCGACATCCTATTAATTTTATTTTTCCATGGGGCTCATCAATCTCGTATATTCTGTCTCTACCGCTCTCCTTTCTCGCCTCACTCCTTCATCTTCATATTCCCTGCTTTCTTCAAGCCTTGAACATTATCACTTCATCCCCTCTCCCTCTTTTTCGTTTTCTTCCCTATCTTCTCATTCAATCCTGGCTTCTTTTCTCTTATCCAGTAGACGTGCGACCCGGTGTGGTCAGGACCTGCGTGGCAGCGTTGGGCAGTATGTCTCCTTCCCACTCTCTCTCACCACCCCATCAATCCCGCCGCTTTATCCCCATTCATCATCTCTCATCTCGTCCATTCTCTCTGTTTAACTCTCATTACCCATCTCCCACTCTTCGTAACGCATCACTTTTCGTCACATTCCAACCCTTCTCCCTTGCACTTCATTTATCATCCTTTACTTCCCCCTTGCTTCTTGCCAATTTTCCCTCCACCTCCCTGCCCTCTTTCGTCCCTTTTCCTCCCCTCCCTCCATTGTTTCAAGCCCCTCCCTGCTCTCCCTTCCCATACATACCCTCCCTTTCTTCCCCATCCCACATATCCCCTCCGTTTCCTCCCTTGGACATCGTACTCATTCCTCTCCATTCCATCCCCTCTCATCTCCAACCTTCTCGCCCGCCGCCTGGCCGTGCGCTGTCGCGGTTGACAAATGGGCGCTGCGAGCCGCGCGCAAGAAGTGGGCGCTTGAGCTCGACCCGCGGCGCGTGCGTCGCATCGCCTGGCAGTGACCGGGGCGCCCGCCCCGCCCCGCCCCGCCCCGCCCCGCCCCGCCCGCCCCGCCCCGCCCGCCCCGCCCCGCCCCTCCCCGCCCCGCCTTCCACGCCCTCCCCACCCCGCCTTCCACGCCCTCCCCGCCCCGCCCCTCGCCGCCCCGCCCGCCCCTCGCCGCCCCGCCCCGCCCCGACCCGCCCCGACCCGCCCCGACCCGCCCTGACCCGACCCTGACCTGCCCTCCCCGCCCCACACCATCCCCCGCCCCACCCTCCCCGACCCGCCCTCCCCGACCCGCCCTCCCCGCCCTTCCCTCCCCGACCCGACCCGCCTCGCCCTGCCCCGACCCGACCCACCTCATCCCGCCCCGCTCCGCCCAGCCACACCTTCGCTGGGACAGACAGGGAGCCGCAACACATCGGCACCAGGAACAGTCGCGGACGCTCTGCGCCATTTAGCGGCTGTCATTAGGGCCTTGTTCTCTGAACAATAGAATAGAAACTTACAAGTCTTGGATCTTGGAGGCTAGAAGAGTAGTTAGGGTATTTGTTTTGTTGCATAAATTGTTAATATTACTTCTTTCCGCTTGTTGTAAATACATCTTTCTCTAAGTCGAGTGAATCCGTAAGTTTTTGAACGATTCAGAGCTTTTGAACTTTTTTAACATTTATCGGAAAGAGATTTGAATTCATATCCTTTCTCGTTGTTTTACTGACTTAAAATATCATTTGAGCGAGCCATTATGTTCAGAATTTAATATTTATTGAAAATAAGACAAATTCTCTGTTCAAGACAAAACAGTGATGCTAGAAAAACGCCATAATCTTGAAAGATTGAGGATGTAACAGTTACAAAATTCATATGTAATATTTATTTCCCTTTCAAGGATGCCAGTAAATGAAATTTTCTAATCTTGGAAGATTTAATATGATGAGTACTTCTGATCATTAAAAGTCATTAAACGTTGATTCTAAAATACAAAAGAATATTATAAAACACATACCAAAGGCAAATGCATGAAATGAAAAGTTTATAAAACTCCAATTGGGAGATGAAAATCAGTGTTTCAACGACATCTGATGACAACTGAAAAATAAACGACGCCTCTCGTAAATCTAAAAAATATTGTTCATCGTTCTAGTGATAAATCCATTGGCTACAAGATGGCATTGTAGTGATAGACCGGCACTCTTTATCACGGCCATTACTGTGAAAAGAAGTAAAAGTCATGGCGGAAATATGATATCTCCAACGATAAACGACTTACACTACAAACATTCCTCCGGCACGCATCGCCTGGCAATGGCCGGGGCGACCGCCCTGCCCGCCCGCCCTCCCACGCCCATCCCTTCCCCTCCCCGCCCGCCCCTCCCGCCCATCCTTCCCCTCCGCCCCGCCCTGTTCCGCCCTGCCCCGCCCCACCCGCCAATCCCCGCCCTGCCCCGCCGCCAAGCCGCCCGCCCCGCCAAGCCCGCCCCGCCCACCCCGCCTTTGCCCGCCCCGCCCTGTCCTTCCCCGCCGCCGCCCGCCCCGCCCTGCCGCCCTGCCCGCCCCACCCGCCCTGCCCCGCCCTGCCCACACCGCCCTGCCGGCCCACTGCCCCGCCCTGCCGGCCCCGCCCTGCCTCGCCGCCCCGCCACATCATGCCCCGCCCTCCCGCCCCGCCCCGCCACGTCATGCCCCGCCCCCCCGCCCCTCCCCGCGGCGCCCCTCCCCGCTACACCCTCATGACAAAATCGTTGTTTTTTTTGTGCTCAAAACAACACAGAATCCCTTGCAATCACAAATAACTTTAGCACTGAATAATGGTTCTTAGCCTGAGGAGCGCTGAATCAAATGCCCTGGCTCGTTCTTGACGACCTGCGCCGTCACGTCAGCGCCACTGCGTGAGCGCCTTCGCGCGCATTCATTTACTCGTTTCCTTCTGCGCGAGCAGGCGGCGAGGAAGATGGACGGCCGCGCTGGATAAGGAAGCGCTTGTTTGCGTCCCTGGAGCAATCGCTCAGATTAAAAGTGTAACTCGCGCAAAAGTTAAAATATCTGCTTGTGAATTATGGTAATTTACTGAATGATTAACACTTTGTATGTACAAGTCTAGAGTCATGATGAATAGGGTGAGATATTTCTTTAGACCAAGACCTGTATATTATGAAAAGAAACCAAGAGAGTAAATGTTCAAAATGCAGATTCCCTTATTTAGGATTTCAGTGACAAGTACAATTAATGCTGTGGAAAATGTAAATTGATATTTACAGTTATTCTCTCTCTCTCTCTCTCTCTCTCTCTCTCTCTCTCTCTCTCTCTCTCTCTCTCTCTCTCTCTCTCTCTCTCTCTCTCTCTTTCTCTTTTTCTCTCTTTCTTTCTCTCTTTCTCTCTTTCTCTTTCTCTTTTTCTCTCTTTCTTTCTCTCTTTCTCTCTTTCTCTCTCTCTTTCTCTCTTTCTCTCTTTCTCGCTTTCTTTCTCTCTTTCTCTCTTTCTCTATGTCCCTCAAAAGCCTTAAGATTTTAGAGTCTAACATTCCATCTAAATATACTGCGCTGACGGTCATCCAAGGCAGCCTCAAATTGGTTGTTCTGAAATATGACTAAAAAGCTTTTGTGTTTATTTCGCTTTGTCTAGAAATCAAAACTATTATAGAGTAACAAACAAAACTAATTTTCTCTTAGCAATAACTTCAAAAATATTAGTAAACATGTCCAGGAATATAATCGGAAGTTATAACTTGTCAAATTGTTATGAAACACTTGTTAACTTGGTATACAGTTATGATCAATCGACATCTTACTCTCAAAATAACTGAAATTATCAGGGTGTTCAGTATAATGTTTTTTGAAACAATTCGTGGATCGATTTTCCCAAGACCTTGACTTTTTTGTGCTTATAAGCGTACGAAAATATTGTATTTCCTAATTTCTTACAAATAGTTTGTCACTGGACGTCTGACACGTATTTCATATAAATTATATAATACTATCAGGGTAGCGTTGACCAGACCTTTTAATAAACTTGCCTTGAAGATCAAATTCAGATAAAAGAAAGAAGCGTAAATAATTCGTTTATCAAGAAAAGCATCTCAATGAATTATTTATTTTTAAATTATTAATTTCAAGTATTAATTATTTAAATCATTTAAATAACAGCTTCACATACAGAACATAACATATTTTGGAGTACTATCGTATGTAAATACAACACGGGTTTTCGTTTAGAATTATTAGTGATACATTTTTTGTTGTTTAATCACATATTTTCGAACTTTTGCAGATAATTTATTGGCGGACGCGTAGGCGTGTGCCCACGGCGAGACAGGGGGCCATAGCACCCCTTAAAATTTCGTGAGGGTCATGCATAATAAAATATTTTTCTTCAGTAAATAAAATCAATTCCTGAGTTTTCCCCTTTTGAAAGTCGACAATTTGTGGTATTGATACTCAACATTTTCCGCAGCGCAGACTTTCCACAGCGCAATCCAGGGTTCGATTCCCGGTCGGGACAAAGTTATAACTGTGCGCTTTCCTTACTAATATCCCAGGATCTATAGCTGTGGGTCGATGAGGAAGCCCGCCCTAAAGTTAAGACCAGTATATACGGGGGGATTTCTTCATGTTAACCACACGAACCCCTTATCCAATGGCCGAGAGGCTGGGCCACCGGTGGTAGCTCAAGGCCCGTAGTGGGCAGTCGAGCCAAAGGACAGATCAGGACAGTAAATAAATGTAATGGAAAAAGAGCCCCAGGGGAGGGCCCAGGGGCCCAGAAATGTATTTGACCCCTCACAGGGGTCCAGAAATGTTTTTGACTGCGCACACTTGGAGGATACCTTTCCCAAGGACATTCTGAAGCCTCACACAATTCTCGTGTTAGAGAAGGTAACTTTGTTTTGCTAAGGATTCGTATTTCATTCATAGCGTTCACTAAGTATTCTCAAAATATTGTTCGAATGTTTTTCCATGCTGAATCTGTTTTTTATATTCTTTCCTTGTTATTTTTAATAGGCAAATGTAAAAGTGTCACAAAAGAAAGCATAAAAAGGGCGTGTAAAGGAAAATATATCTGAATTAATAATTGAGACAGTACTGCAGTCGATAAACAGTGAAGGCGAAGAGGACTTTATGTATTCAATGAAACGGATCAATAAAGGAGAGTTTTATTGACCTTTGGACTTTACTAGTGGTAGCAAGCGCCATCAGCTCGCAGACCGATAGCACAAAATGTGTTTTTCTTTTAGATATTTCTGTTCCCGCCGCTACAACCACAGTATCCTGAGTGATTTGCCCACATCATTACACATCGAGTGGGAACGACGTCTGCACGAGAGCATTCAGTTGAAACGGTTTCCGCCAATAGATGGCTCAATAAAGTATACTTAGAGGGTAAGGACCTGCGAATGATCATTTCTTATTCCGTCTTGTCAAACGAGAACTAAAGAATCTTATTTTCCATGAAACTTTTTATTAGAATTCCTTTTTTTGTCCGATCAAAGAGCAGCTTTCGAAACAGTTAGTTAACGTAGTTTTGTGAAATAAACAAATGAAATATTAACGTACTTCCAGAAAGTCATATTTGACACTGTTAAGTAAAAACATATTAGAAAATATAAAAATAACAGTTTAAGTATGTTTCATTCATGACAAAATTGATTGGCAACTGTACGATGGAATACAAAGAAAGTAGTGGGAAGATTTTGAGTAATGTGCCACAAACAAAGGATATTTTAGTCACAGTTGTAATTTTTGAAAAAATATCAACACAGCTATCCCGGTTACGTCAATCGTCCTTTCTGTTAAAGCATCAAAATATTTAATGTTTTAAACTTTGCTCGTAAAATATACAACGGTGGTACTATGACGTTTAAAAGAAGAGAATAATATCACAAAATTAATGTACAATGCGTAAATAAATTCTACATCTTCTCATCTTTAGTTGGTCGCAAGAAGGCGATCAATCAAAAGAGCAGCTAACGACTCGAGGGAGAAAGAGCAGGGTAAGATGATGAGTCAAGAAGGGCGAAATGGGATATGAACGATGAGAGTGAAAATAAAAAAATGGCTGGGAAAACGATGAGCGCAAGTGAGTGCTGCAAGTTGATGCTGATAACTGAGAGAACGAGGGTGGAGAGACAGCGTGAGGATGACCGAGCGAACTGAATGGCGAAGTGCGAAGTGGGACCCCCATCCCCTTCGAAGAGCGAGACGAAGATCAGATTTTGCAGTGGCGTATACTGCTTTCATACCCTGGGCTGAACTTAGAAACAATCTTTGACTATACAACTATACATAATCTTCGATTATATAGTTTTTTTACTTTGTACTATGACTATATATATATATATATATATATATATATATATATATATATATATAAACACTAATTTTTGCCATTTCTCTTTGTAAGAACGACGATTAAAAGGCTTCTCTAATAAACGCAGTACAATACACTCATTTTCAACAGATAAACTTCCCGAAGTTTACTGTGACATTTTTCAAAACATCTCACGAAATTGACAATAGTTAACTTTGACACCATCACAAACTTAATGTTGCAACTTATGTTGCAATTTGAACACTTAAAATAAGCTTAATATCTGTAATGTGTATGCACAATCTCTACCAAACGTGTATGTCTCGCACAAAAGCGCACATCTAATTTACTCTGTCCGTTTACTGCCCACTGTCTCCGAACTGCTCCGAGCGTGTCCAGAAACCGCTCGGGAATTCGGCAACCTGAGCCCTTTCCTGTCCCATTTCTTACCAGTAGGAGGCAGGCGTAAATTATGCAACGAACTGTGTGGTTGCCGCTGGGTGCCAGCGGTTTCTTCGAATTTGCCGCCTCTGAAGAGGACTGATGTGCTGACGATCGATCGACTTAATACAGATCTCAACACAACAGATTATACAGAATTTTGAAAAATGTACGTCACTGATAAAAGAATTTGGCCTATAATTATTTTTAATATAATTTATCTTGTATATTTGTGTTCTGGTAACCACTGAGATTTTGTTATCGGAAATTTGGTACTGGCGATAGGCACTGATACAGGGAATGAAAGAATGGAGATGCAAGATGATAGTGCCTCAGAGTGGGAATAATAGCGAGCGGTAGTGAGGGGAGTTGACGAACGATTGATTGATTGATTTTTTCGTGTTTCCGGGCGCGTCAACTGCTTTGGTCATTAGTCCCGTTACTGTAGTGCATGTTTTTTCTTGGATGATGGCGGTGATTTTCCCCCGCTAGATGGCGTGATCCGGCGCCGATCTACCGTCGGCTAGTGGGGTTTCCCCCTAACCAGGACTCTCCCACCAGCGGGGCACCGCCCCAGCCGGGATAAGCTCTAAGTTCCCGACCGGGCTCCCGGAATATGTGGTAGTGTAGTGCATGTTAGTGTAAGGGTATGTGTAAGGGGAGAGGATAGGACAAGGAAGAGGAAGGACAGATCGTGCGCGGTCCGTGGCCCGTTTTGGTAGGGTACTGCTCCGGCATTCGCCTGGTGTTCATTGGAGAAACCACAAAACTACTGATGCCGGCCGCTAGAATTCTCCTCCAGACAGCGACTGAATTCGACCTAGCTGAAAAGCTAGTATCGAAAATCCTGCCGCCGTGGGGAGTGGGAACCTAGGACCTCCCGGTTAGAGGCGCTGCAGTAACATCAGTTGATGCACTGAGCTACCGCTCCCGGTTTGACGAACGAGTAACGAAAGGTTTTGGCACGGGGCGATGGGGCGGGTACGGGACGCATGTGCTCTTTTCCGAAGGAACAGTCGTGGCAGCCCCGGGGATCGTCCTTTCCGTCACGCAAGCACCCAATGGCCAGTGCAAGTGCGCGGCTTCTTGCTCCTGGGTGGCACAGGG
>BLKR01001428.1:189174-290556 GCA_011170035.1 Teleogryllus occipitalis
ATATATTAAACAAAATCAATACATAGAATTCCACCACTTTCTCTCAAATGTGCTACTTTTGCCCCAAGGGCTTGTGTCGCGTATTTCTTTCCTAAGTTACATTCGCGCTCATAAACGCCACCGAGGCGTTGATGCATTGAATCGTTCGTCAGGACATTTGCAGCTCGCAAAGCGCTCTGTGGTTGGCTGGCTGTCAAGGCGCCGAGCTATAACGCCCACTTACGACAGGCCCGCCTGTCGCGCAGTAGCCAGAGCGGTAACTCGCTGCGATGGCGTCAATGAGACGCAGACGGCAATCACCAGCTCAGTTGGCTCAGGGAAACAACTGTTCCACTGTACCCACTCGGACAGGAGGGTTCTAGAAGTCGAGCTCCAATGGTGACGAAATTGAATGATTGTTAGTGATTCCGGGCGCGTCAGCGCCTAAAGTCACTTGTCCCGTAAGTATGGTGCATATTCTTCTTCCTCTGGAGGTGGCGATTGTCTTTCCTCGCTGTATGGCGAGATCCGGTGCAGACCTACCGTCGGCTAGCGGGGTTTTCCTCAACCAGGTATATCCCACCAGCGGGGCACCGCCCCACCCGGGACAAGCTCTAACCTCCCGACCGGTCTCCTGGCATGTGTGGTAGTGTAGTACATGTTAGTGTAAGTGAATGTAAGGGGTGAGGATAGGACAAGAAAGAAGAAGGAAATATCACGCGCGGTCCGTGGCTCGTTGGGTAGGGTACTTCTCTGGCATTCGCCTGGTATTAATCGGAGAAACCACCAAAAACTACCTATCAGAGCAGATGGCCGCTAGAATTCCCCTTCAGACAGAGATTGAATTGGACCTAGCTGACAAGCTAGGGTCGAAAATTCTGTCATCATCGGAACTCGAACATAGGATCTGCCAGATCTGCAGTAGATACTGCAGTGACATCAATTTTGAACCACCTCTCACGGTGTGGTAGAATGTTTGACATTAGCTTAATATCTAGATCGAATTCAACCACTCTCTTGAGAATTTTAGTGGTCATCTTCAAAGTTCGGTAGACTTCCATGATTTCGGCAAATGCTGTTATAGTACCATAAAACGGGTCATGGACCCCACGCGATTTATCCTTCGTCATTCTTGTCTCAACCTCTTCCCTTTAACACACAGACACACACTTCCATGCACTACACAGCCTTACATATCGGTTCATGAGGTTAGACTTTGTCCAGGTTGGTTCGGTGCCCCGCTGGGTAGAAATATCGAGAGCGGCAATCCTGCAAGCAAACAAGCAAACAATGAGGTCGCCGTCACGTGAATGTTTCGTTCCAGTGGGGAAGATAAGTCGCCACCTCTAGGGGCATAATATTCACAACACAAATGACCTAGCAGTTGACCCGCCGGGAATCAGCGATGAAGCAAACAAACCCGGTCGGTGAACAGCCCACATTCCGGCGCTGGAAAATTCCCCATCCGTTGGCGTCTCGCTGCTTCTGTTCTTGTCGAGCGCGTCGGAGCGGCGACTTGCAGGCCGGGGGCGTAGCTAATGTCGCAATACGTTGTCTTCAAAGGACTTGGGGTGGTCGCACTTTTCAACATTCGACACGTTCGGGGATTTTGTTCTTGTTTCTTTGCGGCTGCAAGTGGCGCCCGCAGGCGGCTAAAAAAGAAGCAACTGTATGTTTGCCGGTCATGAGTGTCGCGAGTACAAATGGCGGACGTGGAAGGAAACGAAGTCAACGCGGAGGGTTTGACATCGACCGCGGCCCCCTGGAGTCGCGCGCTCTCTTCCCTCCCCCTCACTCCTCCTGCCTCTTCTTGTTTCCCCGTCAGGAGGCCTCAAACTTTCTGGAAAGACGTGTGAACCATTTCGTAAAAATTAACCGTCAGCTAAGACAATATTTTACAAACCGTTTGCTTCGGACGACACGCAATGTAGCTATATGGTTTGCAAGGAATGACAGTTTGGTATTTTTTGTACTTTTACGCCATAAAACGATTTTTACTGTGGCATATAATGTGAATACCTTTTTAAAATACATTTTAGATTGTATATTTTAAATTGAGTTTAGAACTATAGATAATTTTAAAAAATTTTAAAAAATTAGAATAACATTCTGGGTTGCTCAAATTCTACTGATGAATAATTAAACTAAATAAAACTTAGTTATTTTAGATATACCACATACTTAGATATAGATATCGTACTCCAATAGGAACATAAAATATAATTTCTAGTTGAAAATAGAAAATTGTCAATAGGAATATGTTACTCAAAATTATGTAGTTTAATGTATATACTTCTGGCTGTATACTCTCGTACGTTGTTAATCGAGCTTTGCCAACCCCTGTTTACTGAGCTCTGAGAACTATACCTTTGGAACCCTGAGAACTATGCCTTGTCCCATGCTACACCCCCACCACCGTTGCACACCTCCAACCCGTTTATTACCCCCACCGCATTCTACATCCCCACCCCCGTTGCACACCTCCAACCCGTTTATTGCCCCCGCCGCATTCTACACCCCCACCCCCGTTGCACACCTCCAACCCGTTTATTACCCCTACCACATTCTACACCCCCATCCCCGTTGCACACCTCCATTCCATTAAATACCCCCACCGCATTCTACACCCCACCCCCGTTGCACACCTCCATTCCGTTTATTACCCACACCGCATTCTACACCCCACCCTCGTTATACACCTTGAATCCCGTTTATTGCCCCCACCGCATTCTACGCCTCCACCCCGTTCCACGCCCCCGCCCCATTTGATGTCCTCGCCCATCGGCCCTGCCTGCGCTGTCTCCTCCTTCGTGGCTCAGGCGCTGAGCATCTGCCGTGGCGACGCCGGGCGCCGCTCATCATTGCGCAGAAGAGCCACTTTGTGCAGAACGAAATAAAAACACGAGAGGTAAACAGTGTACAAGGGGCCCTTGCCGTACACACGAGTACCATTGTGCACAGTCACCAAAGCACTGTCTACGTTGGTGCTTGGATTGGAGTTGTTAGCTTCTTCGTGTATTGAATTTCGTCACTTGTTAATTATGTAGCGTCCTTCATCAGTTATCACCGTTAAGAGATCTAAAAATATTCTCATTCGTGAAGTTCAAGCTGTCATTTTTAAAATAGTATTTTTCGAACAAACACTGAAACATTTATAATGATCTTGGGGTGATGAACAACGCAAATGACAACACATTTTTTTAGAATTCCCAAGTTCATTGTCAAAATAAAAAAAAACAATAACAAAAACTTGCTTATGCAGGAATTATCATTTTGCGCCCTTTTGGTTTGTTACTGATTTGTTGGAGAAATTTGCGTAAGAGTGCAGGTGGTAATAGAGTTATCGGATGAATGCTCATTATATTTTATTCTTCTGTTAAACATTGAAATATACAAGTAGGCATACAAATCATGAACATATTAAGGGCAAACCAACAGTCATGACCCAACGATCACAGTATTCCATTGAAAATATTTCTATCTTGTAACACATGTGTGAATGAAGGTAATTTGTATCAAACAATTAGCATGCTTATGAACGCAACAGTGCTAGCTAATTGATTGTTTCAAATTCCCTCTAAAAGATTATTTCGTGTCCAGTGTTGCGTTTATGCAACCAAAGCTCGTGGACTTGTGGATAGCAAAGGTCGCGGGCGCGTCCTGGTGCGGAGTCGCCAACGCAATTTCGCGTGAGTGTTCTCTCCACTCACTCGTGCATTCGTCTTGTGTTCGCCTCCCCCCATTCTCATCCCCTCGGCCAGCTCTGACCCCACCCCACGAGATTCACATTGGCCCTGTCTCATAGCAATCTCACAGACTCCACAACCCACGCCACACGCCGCTGCTCTTGCCGTCTCCGCTGTCGTCTTCCTTCATCTCCTGCGACATCCACATTGCTTGACCCTTGACCCTCCACCTCGGGTGCCTCCGATTCCTTAGCTTTTCCATTGGAACCCGCAGCAAGCTCAATTCCTCTGGCCCTTTCCCTCCATCCCTGCCCCTCAAGCTCTAAAAGACTCGCCCTGACCCCCTTTCATTCCCCTCTCCACCTCACCCCCTGACCCTCTTGCACTCGTAGCTCTTTCGGTTGATCTACATACCCCTAGCTAGGTCGAGTTCAGCCGCTATGGAAGAGAATTTTAATAGTCATCTGCACGTATGGGTAGTTCTCCGTGGTCTCTCTGATCTACACCACGCGAATGCCGGAGCAGTTTTCTAACAAGCGGGCGACGGTCTGCGCGCTCTTTTCTTCCCCTTCCTTGTCTTCATCTCTCCCCCCCCACAAACACACACACGTACTTGTAATACACTACCACACATGGCAAGATACTGGTCAAGAAGCCAGTCAAGCCACCAAGGTACCAGTCAAGCGTGTCCCAGCTGGGGCGGTACCCCGCTGGTGAGAAATGCCTGGTGGGGGAAAATCCCGCAAATGGGTAGGTCGGCGGATCTCGTCAGCCTGTAGGGGAAGAACGCCACCGCCTCGCGTGGTAAAACGTGCACTACACTAATGGGACTAATAGCAGCTGACGCACCAGGAAATACGAAATAATCAATAAATCAATCCATCGTCGTGCCCCCTCTCGCCCTTCCCCGACTCGCTCTGCCCCTTCTAGTCCTACCCCTCTGACCCTAATTCTTCCTTACTCATCGCATGCTACTCTCATCACTTTCCTCTTGTTCTCCATTACTCTTTTCCCCCTTTATGGCGTCTTACCCAGACGCCAACAGCCATGCGCGTTTGCTAATGCCTTCACGACCATGTCGCCCTTCTCCCATCCTGTACCGCACGCTCCCAACCTCTTCCCCTGCCCCGACCCGCCCGGCCGGCCTCTCGGCCGCTCGGCCCGCGCGGAAGCTCTGGTCTAAACGTTGGCGCGGCTCCAGGCGACTGCGATCTTCGCCCTTTGTTCTCGCCTTGTGTATTTTCCGCTTTCACAACACGCTTTGACTGCCCGGCGGGGGCGGCGGCGGCGGCGGCGGCGGTGCGGCGTGCGGGGCGGAGGCCCCTCCAGGGCCCAGCGCGGCGTCAGTTAATCTCCCTGCACTCTGCGGACGATCCTTCACCTGATCCGGATCAGTCTTTGCGGTTTCGCATCAGATGAACTCTACATTGACTAATTGTGTAAAGACTGTTCGGGGAGCAAATACTCCCTCCGTGCAAGGTACTTAAACCACAACAATGCAACCGAAATACTTTCTCTGAAAGAGAAATGAATGACGTAACTATTAGTTTGTTCTATTGGTGGGCACCTGTTTTGTTTGCAATACCAGAATGTTTGTTGTTGATACGTGTGCATTTAATTTTTATTTACTAATATTGCTTTATTTTTATCTAGTTAGTTGTGTGATCAAATAAATTAGGGAGACGATAAATTATACAGAAGAAAAATTTCTTCAATCAATCTGAACAATAAATTATTTAAAACCGGATAAAAATGAAAAGAAACTAGTCCTGCTACAATGACATAATTTTTCTTACTATTGATACCAACGAGTATTGCTTCTTGGCATTAAATTGCGTGTACTGCGCTATATTTTTGCAAAATGTTCAAAGAACAAACGAAACATTCCTGTTTGAATCAGGCTTGTATTTTAACCCGAGTAACTAATTTTCATTTCATAATTTGAAAGCAAATAGAGGAAATAGAGATACTTATATGTCTAAACATTTCTGACACTAATAGCATATTGTTGATAATTTTGCTAAAAGTATTATCATTTGTAATAAGCTACAAATTGAAAAATTTGTGCTTAATTTGTATGTTTCGTTGTAAAAAAAGTTTATAAAATACTATTTTTCAAATACATGCGGCGAAAAAGCTAATGTTCATTGTTTATTTACTGTTCATATCGTTAAAATGTAATGCGTATTCGAACTTCGCAAAATATGTGTTTTATATTGAGCTTTTCGAAATGATGTTGACATCAAATTCCCTGGGAATGTAGCAGCTGATATTGTTGCGTCATATATTAATGTGATCGAATGCTTCGCTAGCTGTATTGATCGGTTCCTCCGCCATTATAACTTTCGAATTGCGCATAAAATATTCACATATTTTCGAAATTATGTCGAAACACGTATGTGTATCCGCAAATCAATTCTTGTATTCTGGAGAAGAAGGTTATTCGGAATTTCCGAAATGTGAACACTTCATGAGTTGATGTTAAATTCGATTTCCTTTCACTGTAATTCATGGTGCTACATCATTATCATCATCATCATCATCATTACTGCAATAAGGTTATAAGGAGAGCCCGCCCAATTGTCTATCCGACCAATTTCCAATCCGACCAATTGCCTATCCGCCGTATGGCATATCCCCCAACCGCCTGCCCTCCCGTAACCGCCTGGCCCTCCAACCGCCAACCTGTTCAACAACCCATCCGCTGAACCTCCCATCCACACAATGGCCTCTCCGTACACAACCAATTTACCGAATGCATATGCCCCAAAACCAAATACTATTCAAATTTTTCAGAATTTCATAAAAAGTATTCTCATTATCAAGTATTATATTGTTAAATCGCCTGCAAATATACCAAATTCAAATAAATTAGGCATTTTATTTGAATATGAACTTACAGTCACAATTTCTCGATTAAAGAATAAAATTTTGTGTTTTGTTTCGTTAAATTGTGTCCTATTACTGTTAGTGAATTATTTTTACTCGTCGTCGCGCTTGCTATCCTTCTCTATTCCCTTGTTTCCAACTTTCAAAGGCGTATCTTGGATTCGTACTTTTGCTGTACAGTAAACAGAAATGAGTGGAGCAACATCCGCTTCACGGATTTGTTTTGTGTTCTCTTGAAAGTAAATATCGCAGAAAAGGAAGTGATAAGTTTTCTGTGTATTTTTCCTGGTTCGGAGAAATCCCAGATGGCTTCACATCCTGTTTTCATCTCTAATTTCCTTGCAGTTAAAGCAACGTACTCACGGTTTAGTTATGCGAACTATTCATTCCGCAAGATCATTCTTTCCTTCCTGATATTTTACTGTTTATTGTCTGTGAGCCGCAAAAAATGTCTGTAATGCTATTTTAATCAGTAAGATAATATTCAAAAGATATTTAAAATGTTTTTTTAAGGTTTCTAGATCATAGATTGAGTATTCCATAATTTGTTTAGTCAAACTACCTATCTATTCAAGTGTCCGTCCGCCCATCTGCTCGTCTGTCTGTCTGTCCGACTGCCCGTCCGTCCGACGTCCTATCCTCCCAACTGTCTGTCGGCCCAATTGCCTACCTGCCCAATTGTCTCTCCGACCAATTTCCAACCCGACCAATTGCCTATCCACCCTATGACCTATCCCCCCAACCGCCTGCCTTCCCGTAACCGCCTGGCCCTCCAACCGCCAATCTGTTCAACCCATCCGCTGAACCTCCCATCCACACAATGGCCTCTCCGTACAACTGCCTATCCGGCCAATTGCCCATTCTCCCAACTGACAATTCGACCACTTGACCGTGCAGCCGCCCAACCTCCCTCCACCCTGCGGGCTGCCGAGAAAGGTCCCTCGTGTCCTCCGCAGGTGCTCGCGCACCTTGACGAAGCGCGGGATGCGAGCGGCGCCGCCCTTCGAAGACGTCGGCGGTCGATCGCGTCACGGCTCACCTCCTTCGCCCCTCACCGCCCCTCACCCTACCCCTCGCCTCACCCCTTGCCCCTCCTCTCGCCCCGCCACGCGCCGCCACTGCAGTGAACTCGGCCGCACCGCTGTGTTGGCTCCCACGTGTCGCCAACACTCGCGGAAAGTTTGGAAACGGGTCGCGTTTAAGCTGGCTTCGATAGCGGAGACGGAGAAAGGCGACATGGTGGAGGGCAGGGGAAGTACTGATTTTGGTTTGGTTGACTTCGCGGAGCGTATAACTCTTGGTAGTTTAGTTAGTAAAAATAAGCACATACGAACGAAAGAATTACAACCTTTGAATAAAAACGTAGTAATTTAGTATCGGATTAGATACTTCCATGGAAATTAATTCATATTTTCTACGAAAACTCAGGATTTCGTTTCCAGCGAAGTAGTCTATTGAGTGGAGCACTCCACCTTCTCTCTGGCGCTGCACCTCTGAGATACAGGAAATGCACTACGCTTTTTATCTTCTTCAAAATCACATCCCTCTGCTCATATAGTTCAGGGCACCAACTGATCTCTGCAGTATCTCCGACCGAGAGGTTCTAGGACTCGAATGTGGGCAGTGGCCGATTTTATACACTTGCTAAATTGGTAGGTCAAATTCAGCTGTTGCTTGCAGGAGAATTCTTGCTCTAATAGGTAGTTTTCGGTGGTTTCTCTGATCACCACCAGGCGGATGCCCGAGCAGTACCCTACCAAACGGGCCACGCACCGCGCGCGACGTTTCCTTCTTGTTCCTCGTCCTATCCTCTCCCTTTATAACCACAATTACAGGCATAATTCCATCTCACATTCCGGGAGACTCAGGTGCTTAGAGCGTGAGATATTCAGAGGGAACTCTCTCTCAATCTGACGTGTTGGTCCTCGCCGACTTTCACGTTCTATATGGAGAGGAATATCCCAGTTTCTCTACTCTTACGGAATTAATGGTAATTTCAGTGGACGAGCCCAAAACAGAAAATAATCAATGAATGAAAAATACTAGCGGGTAAAACTGACAAAACGCAACACTAAATGGTGGTCACAAATTTGATTCCAATAACACTATTTGCGGCATTTAACTATGTGAACCGATTGTTCTGTAAATTGTATATTAATGGGATCTTGGCTCAGTGAGTTCCTTCGCCGTTTCCGTCAGAACTCCCCTCGCCAGCGAGATTGATGTCGGATCGTCCACCGCAGCGACGTTGTAAGCTTTCTCATACCTTCTTGCGCCGGTCCTCTTCTGGTCCAGATCTGGAACCCTTGCGGCTAATGGCCACGGGCTACACAGTTCTTTATTCAACCACCCAGCGTCTTATTCACTTATTATTGGACGTAAAATTCTTGTTCCTTTGGCTCTGACCTGACGCTAGTTTTTATATGCGTGCTGTTCGTCCATGGAGTCGACAAATCTCCCCAACATACGCATCCGCCTGTGAGTCACTCCTCAGCGAAAGAAAAATTCGTACAATTTCTAAGTTACTTTACTCTAGTTTATTTATCGTCACTCCGTATTACACAGTTTATCCAACCGCAAAGTATAACTATCTATTCAGCAGCTTTGAAGTGTTTACACCGACATGTTCGCAAGTGTTTACGCACGTTTCCGACCTCAGGATTTTTCTCGGATTTTCCAAAAACTATTTCATTTTTCAACTAATTCGTATTCTGTTGCTTGTTCATGCACTCACAATTGAAAAAAAGTGTTTCTTCAGGTGGATGAATTTCGATTAAAAAAACTCACTCGTCGCCTTCCGGCAGACGTGTCCACCGAGTCTGGCCGTCTTACCATGGAGGTAGCGCATCCGTCCGTGCTTTACCGAAGAAGCAGCTTCCCCGGCGTTTGCTCTCCTGACGCAGATACTCTTCTTCTGGGCGTCGCTATGGCGCGACGAGAAAAAAACGTTATCCCACAATTCTGGTAGAAGCGAAAATACATGCGGTTACTAGGTTCAGAACGATTCAATTCGTAAGATTGGAGAGTGTTTCATATTTATGTGTAGTAAGTGTTTTCTTCAGGCCGACCTGGATGGCCGAGGTGGCCAAGAGCGAGTACCGACTCAGCGCTTCGGTCCGAAGGGTCGCGGGTTCAAGTCCCGCCTTGGGCATGGCTGTTTGTCCCTTGACTTTGTGTGTGTGTGTTGTCGCAGAGGACCTCGCGTTCTGCTGACCCCAGATCAGAGGAGCCCGCAAGTGTTTGTCTAGTGTATGCGTCCCTTCGGGACGTAAAGGGCAACCGGCTGTCGGCTGGATAAAAGCCCTAGGGAAAAAAGTGTTTTCTTCATGAAAAGGAGATTAGAAAAACACTGGACCATGCGTTCCTGAATGATTTAGACTCGATTAGGTCAAAGGTTGTAGTTATACTAAACGTCCTGTTTGTTGGATAATTTTCTTTCATTGACGCACGTTGAATACTCTCCATGAAGATGTTATGTTTCAATACACTGAACCATGACGTTTGGAGTGTGGTTTATAATGTCTGACGGACATACTGTATCAGATGATTTAGGCATACAATGAGACCCTTTCTTTGCATAGTCAGACTTTCTCCAACTTCGGAATGTAGCTACTACTGCCATTTAAATTATGAATGTGTAAAGATAAAAGCCATAAACTAAATCTTAGATGATAATATGTTTATTAATCTTCAATGAGGGTATTAAAGTGAATTGTTTCATTGTAGTACAGCCCATGTGCAATATTCCCCTGCGAGAGCGAGATGCAACCCTCTTGACAGAGACGTGTGGCGTGTTGCAGAGAGCGCGGGCGAGGATGAGGCCGAGGACTCGGAGAGCGCGCTAGCGCTGTCGTCGCCCGCGCCGGTGCGGCGCCCGCCCCCGCACGCGCGCCGCACCGCCATCATGGCGTCCGCCCCCGCGGGCGCTGGGGGCGACGGGGGCGGCGGCGACCGCTTCGACGTGGAGGCGCAGGGGCGCGCCGATCCGCCCCCGCACGCGCCGCCGCCCGTGCCCAGCATCGTGGAGAAGCCGCTCGAGGTGGACAAGAAGGTCAAGGTAAGCATCACACCCGTATTCCCAAATACAAGAATGTAGCTCTACATGCGTGGGAAATCGGTCACGCCTTTCGTTTGGTAGAGACCAAGGTACTCGCCAGAGCGGACCGGTGGTGACTGAGGCGGACCTTGGAAGCCTTGGGATTGCCATACATCCCCACAACATCAAAGGGGATAAGGGGTTGCGACTCCATAATGCTTGGCAGTCCGTATTGTGGAGAACGGAGACCCGGTAGACCAACCCTCAGGACGTTCTTTCCTGTGTGATGCAGCATCATGCCGTGCCGTGTCATATCACCCCCCTCTCCGACGCCATAGCGTGTCCCCGCCTGATTAGCCGGCTACCCTGTCAACCGAAGTCTAGTCTCCACACAACCATATCATATAAAAACCCGAGGGACCACCCTCCTGGCTCACTATGGCCCTGAAGAAGGCCACGATGTGATGGTCGAAACGTCGGCATCATTCCCCTCGACACGGCGGGGAGCCTTCAATGTCCCATCCATCGTTCCTGTATTAGTTCGTTCCACCAAAATGACGTCCATGGATTTTCTCGTTGGCATTTGATTCCTGTGCTGCCACGAGAGGCAAGCCGCTCCGAAATATCATTCATATTAGACAGGAATTTCGTCGACCTATGATGGATTCCTGCGGTTTAGGCCTATCCTCATCTTCTTTCAGCCGCGTTAATGCATCGACTAGCTGTGAGCTGGACTCACCGGTATAGTTTCTCCTGCACGTATGCACTGGGTGGGTGGGGACGCCCTTCAAGTTCAGAGCTTCAAACTTTCCATGCTGGTACCGTTGTCGAATTGAGGTTGGTTCGTTGTTAGTGATTCCGGGCACGGCAACTACCGAGGTCATTGTTCCCGTAAGTGTAGTGTATGTTTTTTCATCGGGAAGGGGCAGAGATCTCCCGCTGGATGGCGAGATCCGGCGCCGACCTACCGTCGGCTAGCGGGGTTTCCCCTAGCCAGGCATCTCACACGAGCGGGGCACCGCCCCAGCCAGGACAAGCTCTAAGCTCCTGATCGGTCTCCCGGCATGTAGTGCATGTTAGTGTGTGTGGGTGCGTATATAAGTATGTAAAGGTAAGGATAGGACAAGGAAGAGGAAGGAAAGATCGCGCGCGGTCCGTAGTCCGTTTGTTAGGACACTACATGGAACAACATTCATGGGTTTTCCTGTCAGCATTACTGAGCAAAAAAAATGAAACAAATTTAAAATATTCATAAGAACTAAATATATACAATATATATTCGTTTGACGCATGTAACAATCGGTTCATTCGCTCTCTCGTCTTACCTTTATTTGTTCATTTGTTTCGTACTAGACACTATTGATAGCGAAGATTGATGCCGGAGGTTTAGCTGCACACCTTCCGTTTATAGCCTTTTCATTTACTTTTAATGTTATAGTTGCCCTCAGGAGTAGCTATGTCCATTAGAGTTTTCGATTTGATACAATTGAGTAGTAAACCAGGTAGGAAGTTGCTTATAGAAGACCATTCACCTGTGACACTCATTAGAAAAGTGCTGTTTGTGTGACTGCTTTATTGTGTTCGGTGTCGCCGACTTCGTGAGAAAGGACACGCCCCCTTTTGAGCCGCCCTTTCTTCTCTCTCGCAAACGCCTTCGGTTGGAAAATGCACTTTCAACGTTCTGAGATATCGCTCTTCCTTCAAACGTCTTCTCTCGGGCTCACTGACATTTCCAATATTTTTCTGCTCCAACACAAAGCGCGAGTGCCGATTTATTTACGATAATATTTCGTCGATATTTTATGTCAGCCAGAAGATCTGCTGCCCCGATAAATAGGAATTGAGAGTCCATTTTTTCTCACCGAATGTTTCAAAGTGCGTAAGTTGGAATGACAGAAGCTGAAAACAAGAAACTGGTTTTTGAAAAGCTTACTCTTCATTGCTTCAAGAATACTTTTCGCTACTGTGACATTTCACCTCAGTAATTCAAACTGCGATTTCTCAGTGTTTATATATCTCCTCAGTTTCCGTCAGTTTTTGTTCCCTCAGAGTCGACTTCTGTCTTTAGGGATTTCCTTTTAGGTAAAACAGGTGTCTATTCTCAGTGAATAATTTTCACTCAGTGAAATATTTTAGTAATAAAGTTGAGTGGGTGTATTTTTGACATTTAAAAATAACTATGATTGATTTATGGAGAATATATTACAATATTTGCATATCAATTGTTTCTTATAATGAAAATATGTGTTTATAAAGAAAATAGTTTTTTGAAAAAGAAATTTCTATTACATATTATGGGAAAAATAATAACTTAGAATGTAGGAAATAAAAAGACAAGAAAGCCACGCACAGAGAAAGTAAAAATATAAAATGAAGAAAAGCGAGAAAAATAGCTAGGAGTCAAGAAAAAGTAGGAAAATTCCTCAGAAATTCGTTGTCGTAAAGGAAATGCCAAGGATCAATATAGAGACTATACGTATAATCGGTACGGTTATTTTCTCGTTTCACCCGACTTTGTTGCGCGTGGCGTGAGCGCCGTGTCGTTGCGCTCCTCAACGAGCTGCCCGGGACCTCACCTGCGGCGACGTTGAGGCATCGGCGCTTCCGCCTGCGCCGCGCCACCGCCGCCCGCAGCGCTGCTTTACGAGCGGGGGCGGGGCGGGGGAGGAGCATCGCCCGGAAGGAGGACGAAGCGGAAAGAGGCGGAAGCGGATGCACCGGGCGGACGCCTTATCTTCCTCTCTACCGTTCCTTTTCCTCTCAGCTCTCTCATCTCGACTCTGCTCTTTCCTCTCTCCTCCTCTGCTCTCATTCTTATTTTCTCTACTCTTCTTTCTCTCGCTGAACTCTTCGTTTTTGTGTGCCCATTACTATTTTTTTGAATGCTTCCATTCTTCTCTTCTCAAACGTATTTTCTTTTTTCTTTATCTTCGAAGCTTCTTCTAGCACTTTCTTGTTTCTGATGATTTTCTCGCTTTTTCCCTTTTAGCTCCTCTTTTTCAGCGTATTTAATGTTTTTGTCAAACTACATTCACTTTTTTTCGAGTTTGCTTCATCTAATTATTTTTCATTCACTTCTAGTTTTTTTCTCCTAATTGTTGTAGTTTCCCCTTCAATTACTTCTCATTTTATTAATTTGTCATTTAAACATCATCACATTATTCATGTTCAACCTTCTCATTTTTTACATTTTATTCTCTCATTTACATAGTAATTTCGTCTATTGATTTATTTCCTTCTTCCTACATTTTAGTATTCCTTTAATTCATTATCTTGTTTGCTATCCTTCTCATTTTCCGGAGCAAAATTGTGCTCTCAATATCTCTCTTGCTCTTTTCTTCAACTTTGCTACGTGATCAGTTGTTCTCATCTCTTCCTTTCAATCGTTCTTTCATTTCCTTCCTCTCCCGGTGCATTAAAAGGAGCAGCGAGCGTTGCCGAGGACGTCGCGGGGATGGATGCGTGGCGGTGAAGCGTCGTTTGGGCAGCGCAGGGGTGTCGCTTCTGCGTCGCGTGGGGGTTGCGTGGGCGTCGCATGGGCGTCGTGTTGGCGTCGCGTTGGCGTCGCTTGAGCGTCGCGCGGGCGTCGCGTGGGCGTTGCATAGGTGTCGTTCAAGCGACGACCACGCGTCGCTTGAACGTCGCTTGGTCGTCGCTTGAGCATTTCGAGGGCACCGCGTTGGTGTTGCTTGAGTGTCACATGGGCGTCACTTGAGCGTCGCGTGAACGTCGCGTGGGCGTCGCGTAGGTGTCGGTTGAATGTCGCGTGGGTGTCGTGTAGGTGTTGCTTGAGTGTCGCGCTCGTATCGCTTGAGCGTCGCGTGGGCGTCGCTTGAGCATCACGTGGGTTTTAAATTAACTCTGTGGTTTTATGTTATTGTTGTTGGTGTTGTTGTTGCAATCTCCCGGTATGTGTTGGTGTGTGACGATGAGAAAGCTCATTTCTCAGGTTCAGGAGACCAGAGATACGGCGTAGGGATTGCTAAGTAATATATATATATATATATATATATATATATATATATATATATATATATATATATATATATATATATATATATATGTTACTTCTCTATCACTGAATTTAAGTTCCCTTATTTTTAGAATTTTTGAGATAAGTTGAAATTTCGTAAGACATAATATGTTGAACTACTTTCCAATGAAAACTTGATTTTTTGACATTTCAGACATTCTTCAAAATTCTTTAATTTTCATGTCCTAATTGGTCGTAGTGACATTGAAGTTTAAAATAAACCTCTTTGATATTTTTTTCAGAATCTTCGCAGTTAACGATTCCAAACAACAAAAATGTCACAGCGTTTTTAAGTAATATCTATTGTCCATTGATATAAAGTGCATATATTTTTCTCTTATCCTGTATGTGCGTACGTTCTTATTATAAATTACGCGATAAAAATGGGGTAAGACTTTACTTATAAGAACTTATAAGAATGGTAAATATGTACACTTTCGTCTTTTTTTTTCAATGCCCGCTTTTCCGCTCATTTTGACCCACTGCGGCGTTGTAACGCGGCAGACTGAACCAATTGTGAGTGAGGTGACCGCACGTGGCGACAGCGTCGAGATGTCGGCGGCTGCAGCGACGTGTGGTTGCAAGTCGTGCATCCTGTGTAGGGAAATACTAATGGCGTCGTGAAAATCCCCCATTGAGACGCCGCACCCCAGAGGGAGGAGAAATAGTGTTGCAGCAGAGCAAGGGCGCAGGTGGTGCAGGGTGAGAGACGAGGGAGAACCAGCCAGCACCACGACCATACGAATGGAGTAGATGAACTATAAAATACGTAAATAATATATACGTGGTGCGTGAAGAAAGTAAGAAAGTTAACGATGATAGAGGCTACTGCTGGTGATGAAAGAAATGTAAGGCAAGATAAAAAGAAAGGCCATTTGTCAGGCGATAGCTATCTGTGGGAAACCTCTTTGTTTCTTGGAACATCTTTGTTGGTTCACAGAGTTTTTGCAACCGTTATCTGTGCTAGGTCATCCATTTGTCGTAAATGTGGTTTAGCACGCGAATTGCATTGCTGAAATCACGAAAGAAATTAAAAAAACAATCGTTTTGAGTTTTGCAATTTGATTAATGAATATATGCTTACAAAAGAAAAGCTATTTACAACCTGTTCCAGTACCAAATTTACATCTTAAAAGCAATTCAGATATCTTCTAATAAATTTATCTATCGATAACTCTTTATATTCTAACCGGCAATAGTTCACTTGCTTAATTACAGTGTCTCCTCAGTTGTTGACCTTCCTTACTGTCTGGTACGCACTCGCTAACCGTTACCCTTCTGTCTCCATTATGCCGTTTAAACTTAACAAAGCTGGTGTGCTAGTATCGTATCTGTAGCGGGCGGGAGCGATGCGGAAGTCCCAAGGGCCCAGGGTGTGGTTGGGGACAGGCCCCGCCCCGCCCTCATCACCCCCTGCACCTGCAGCCAACAGCAGCGGCAGCGCGAGCACCGGCTCATCCATTACTCTCCGAGCCACCCCCGCCCCATCCACTGCCCCCTCCACTTTGCCCCCGACCTGCATTCTCATCTCCCCCACTCCCCCCACGCCCTATCCCCGTCCACCCCGCCGCTCTCTGCCTCAACCGAGACCTCATCCCCGCCCCAACCCATCCCACCCCGGCCTCAACCCACGCCAACCCGCTCTCGCTCACTCTTCCCTCCACCACCCCGTTCCTTCCCCTCCCACCCCGTCTCACACCATCCTTTCGTTCAGCTGACCCCACGCCACCCCGCCCCCGCTCACTCCATCCCCCCGTATCCGTCCCTTCCTTCCCCGCCTCTCTCACCACCCCTGCCGCTCCTGCCCTTGATTCATTCGCTCACCCACAGCCCGTTTCACACCTAGCCGTCTCTTCTGTCACACACCGCCAGTAACCTCCGCTCCCGCTTCAGCCGCTGCCGCAGCAGCAAAACATCCCTCCTCCTTCCACCACCCGGATCCGTCCCGTCCCACCCAGTCCCCGTCCCTACCCTGTCCCAGCCCCGTCCCCGTCCCGCCTCAGGCCCATGCGCACTCCTCCCTCCCCCACTCGCCTCCCCCCGGCTCGCTTCCGCTTGAGCAGCAAAACATCCTGCGGAGGGGGCGGCCAACCGAAAGAGCGACCCTGCCCCGCGCCGTCGGTTCACCTGAGCAAGGCACATTCCGATGAAGAGCGTCGTTTATCACGACCGGCTGCTGATCATCACCTCCCTCATCGTCCACATTGCTCAAGCGGCTTATTCTGCTCCACGCGCTTTCTCTTCCGCTTTCCTTCCGTTTCACTCCCGCGAGATGCTCCTCTACCCACGCTTTCTTCCCTTTCTCAGAATTGTTCTTCATGATAGTCTTTCGCCATGTGTACAATTTTCCTCAACTCAAAAAGAAATAGAAGTGAAGAAGAATTCGTTTTGCAGACTTGTTTTTTTTTATTATTAGCTACCCGTTCGGCTGAAGCCTTTCGGGGAATTTAAGTTTATGTAAATGAAAGATTAAGTTGTTGGGATATCTCCAGGCGAAAGAGTCTACCCTAAAAAAATATTTAGTATTGGCAAACGTGTGTATTTTCATTTTACATAATAATTAATATATTTTTAAAACAATAGTAACACATCATAAATTATCAATTGTCACTTACTACGACGAGAGAAACAAGCCGTCTGAACGACAACGACGAT
This sequence comes from Teleogryllus occipitalis, assembly GCA_011170035.1. NCBI lineage: Eukaryota > Metazoa > Arthropoda > Insecta > Orthoptera > Gryllidae > Teleogryllus > Teleogryllus occipitalis. The sequence continues at coordinate 206,453 of BLKR01001428.1, forward strand.
AATGGAGGGGACGACTAGCTGAACCGAATTTAATTCCCGGTCGGCAGGACTAATCATTAAATTGAATTTTGCAGTATCCTCCAAAAATCGATTTTTTGAAATGGAGGAAGGAAAAAGATAAAAAGATAAAAAATGGGAATAGCTTATGCCTTTTTATTTACTATATTCCATCTGATTATGGTTGTTATATGATCTTGATCGGTTTTTTCGTTCACTTTCTTTGATCCATTAAGCAAATGCTAAAATGACTCTTGTTTTGTTTCTGGACATAAATGTAACTTCACTGGGCGCACTTTTTTCGTTGGGCTGCCTTTTTACTAGTTGTGGAACGAATGGAGTCGGGGATGTAGATTGTTACGGTGTTAGCAATACTATTACAAAATCCGTCGTTCATCAGTGAACATGTTTTCTTGTACTCGGGAGCAGAACTTTCTAGTTTTCAAAGAACCCAACCATGTTTTGTTAGTTATCTTTGAACTATGTATAATACAAAGATGAGGTAGAGTTTTTGGAGCGAAAGAAAACAAACGTGCACAATTATACTTCTTTCCTACACATCCCATGCAATTTTACTGTTTTTGACAGTAAATAAATGAACACAAATATGATGTGGAGTTTGCGAAGATATTCTCCATTGGCCATGCTAATGTGCATGTCGCGGAGACCGCACCAAACATTTACGGAAGAGTGCGAGCATTCACAGCGCGATCATAATATTTATCACGTGTGCTTCTGACGCTTGCAGGGAATACATGTGTAAAATTAATAGTTTTATTGTGAAACGAACAGAGGGATGGAAAAATTAAAATCATGAAGTGCGGGTTGTTGGCGATTGCTAATGAATGGAGTTTGATAACTGTGATAAAAGAACCACCGCAAGGAACGTATTGACAACTTCCCAACAATTACGTGAAATGATTTATTTACTAAGATTTTTGGGTATGTTGGGTTTTATGATTAAAAATGGTAATATAAGAAAATATTTCATTACTCTGAACGCTATCTAATCGAATCTCCCGATATCTTAAACAGTCTTGTGAAATCATTAATAGTCTTAAAACCGTACAGTTCCTGAACACCTTCTTTAAGGTTTCGTCACATTTTAAAGAAATGGCAAAAGATTAAATCCATTCCATTTTTAATTCTTTTTCTTTTTTATTGTCCTTGCCTTTAAGCCCATCAACAGTCACATTCCTCAGGTCTCACCATCTTGTCGTGGTCTTCCTCAGGGCTGATCTGCGAGGGTCATTACATCCCCTGTAGATCATCCCTGAAGAAGACAACGACAAGATAGAAACGTCGACAAACAGCCTTCGACGCGCTGTCACCCCAACAGCCAAGATCATTTAAATGTTCTATAAAATGCATCGCGCGCCCACTGATGATATAAATGAGAGCGCGGAAGGTGAATTTGTTTAAAGAAATTTGTTTCGTAGTGTTGGGCTGTCGATGCTCTCCATCTGCCTTTCTGCCTGGTTTACTCTGCGCTGCACGTAATTCCCTCGCCCCTCCCCCCACGCCCCCTGCCCTGCGGGCGCCGCGCGGCCGGGGGCGATATTAAGGCGAGGCGCTTACAGAGGCCGCCGCCTTCCCGAGCAGGATTGGCCGGCGGTGCCCCATTTCATCTTAATATACGGCCCGCAGTATTAGCGACACGTATTATAAGTCATTACATCCCCCTTAGCTGCCGGGCTTCCCTATCTGTATGCCGGGCCGCAGGCGTGTCGGTGGACTATTAATTTTTTATCCGTCCAATTTATTCCGCCCGCGTCCCGTGCCTTGTAATTTTGATCCTCCACTCGCCCCCTCGCCCCGCGGCCGTGCGGTCGCCCTTCCGACCTCGGCCCTTCCCCTGCCACCGCCCCTGCCCCCGGCCACCGCTGTCGTCACTGTAGGCCATTCCACTCCGCCTCATCCACTCTCTTGTTTATTTCCCCTGTCCTCTCGTCCTTGAAATTTCCTTGGCCTTGCCTGAAATTCCTTTTTTCCACTGACGATTTAAGGAGCATTGACAAAAATAAATCGCAAACGGAGAACTTATTAATCTATTGCTCATCTGAATGTTGTTTTTTTCCTTTTCATCTTGCCCTATCGTCCATTGACTGCCTTAGCTTCATTGTGCTTCAGCGTGAGATTTCGAATGTGAAGAAAGGGGTTTCTCTTTCCCTATTGACCTACGTTCCGTGATGCGTGATGTCCTGGGCACTGTGAGCAGGTCTACTCTGCGACAAGGAGTATTTGTTCGTGAGTTGTATGTTGTAAACCTTCGTCTGGCTGACGGTTCATGTTCCCTTGCACCTCGCCATTGCCGGTCCCCTCCTTCTCGTTCCCTGTGTCTGCTGTTCGCTGCAGCCGAGCGCTTTGCACCGCACGCCCCCGCCCGCCCACGCTCACCCCCCAGCCCCTGCCCGCCCCTGCCCGCCCCTGCCCGCCCCTGCCCGCCCCTGCCCGCCCCTGCCCGCCCCTGCCCGCCCCTGCCCCTGCCCGCCCCTGCCCGCCCCCCTGCCCGCCCCCCCCCCCCCTGCCCGCCCCCGGCCAGCCCCGCCAGCCCCCGCCAGCCCCCGCCCGCTCCCACCCTTTAAGCCCGCCCCCGCCAGCCCTCGTCTACCCTCGCCCATCCCCGCCCGACCCCGCCCACCCCCCGCTAGGCTGTGGCGCCTCATCATTCCTCGCGGCGCTCGCCTCATGTGTATGCCCCCCGCGCGGCGCGGCGCGGCGCGGCGTTGCGCGGTGCGGCGCGGCGTTGCGCGGTGCGGCGCGGCGTTGCGCGGTGCGGTGCGGGCGACCCGCGCCCTCTGCCGCAGAGAAGCTGTGCGCTGCCGCCCCCTCCCAACCCTCCCTCCGCAGCCTGCGCCACTCGACGCGCCCTCGCTCGCCTCGCGCGCTGGTCGATAGGAGGCTGCTGCGCCCCCGACCCCGCCCCCGCCCTCTCCGCCACAGCCGCCGCCACGGGCCAAAATCAACACGGCACGCGCTGCCCACTCCGCCGCCGCCGCCGCTCCAGCGCTCCGCTTCCGCTTTGTGCGCCTTCCCCTGGCCACTCTCCACCTTCTCCCTTCACACTCATTCCTGCCTTCCGTTTTCCGCTTCCCACCCTCGCCCTTCATACTCGACTTCCACCTTCTGCCTTCATTCTTGCCTTCGATTTTTTGCTTCCCATCCTCGCCCTTCATACTTGCCTTCCATTCTCCGCTCTCGTCCTCCATACACATTCCTCTGCTTCTCGTCCCTATCCCTCCGTTCTCCATTTTCCGATATCCACCATCACCGTTCAAATCACCCCTCATTCTTGCCACCCATTTTCCGCACTCCACCCTAGCCCTTCACACTCGCCTTTCATTTTCCGCTCCCAATATTCACCTTTCATTCATCGCTCCCCCCTCTCGCTCTTTATACACACCCTCCATTCTCCGCTCTCCATCCTCGCCTTTCATACACTCCATTTTCCGCTCTCCAAATTCACCCTACATTCCTCGCTCTCCACTCTTGCCCCTCATACTCCATACTTGCTATCCATTTTCCGCTCTCGACCCTCGTCCTTCACACTCGCCCTCCATTTTCCGCTCTTCATATTCGTTTTTGCATTCTCCGCGCTTCCCTCATCCTTCATACTCACCCTCTATTATCTGCTCTTCACTCTCGCCTTCATACTCGCCCTCCTTCCTGCCATCGAATTTCCGCTCTCCACCCCCGCCCTCCATACTCACACTCCATTCTTGCCATGCATTGTTGCTGTCCGTCTTTGACGTCCACTTTTCCCACTCGTTCTTGCCATCCATGATTGATTTCACACTCTCGCCTCTGTCAAAGGTCCTGTCGTCGTTCCCTTTATCTTTTTCCTCGCAATTTTTCACGTCATTCATTCCGCCTCCTTCTCGCAGATCCTGACTTCGTCTTCATCATTCCTCTCACTCTCTTCACCATCATCATTCCTCTCGCTGTACCCGTCGACGTCTTGTTTTCGTGTCCATGCCCTCTCACAGCCTTCCCTCCTCTATTTCCTTGCAACACCTAACGATGCGCGATCATCGTCTCTACTTACTACATGTTTTTCTCGTTTACATTGATCAGATTACAAATCAGTGTCACCGTAAGCCAACGGTGTCGCCGCTATGACGTCGTACAGCGCATTTCAGGGCTTACAGCGCGGTATCACAATCACACGGCTGTTATCTGCCACCCGCCGCCGTCGCTGACCGCGCTGCTAACCCCGCACCAATCACGTCGCTGACACCGCTCCCGACCTCACATTCAATCCTGCCATCGCCCTCGTGGCTGATCCCGCTCCCGATTCCGACTTCTCTGCCAACCCCGCATTCGAACCCCGCACCGCTGCCCCCGCCCTCGGCGGATCGACTCCACTGCCCATTCCACGCCCCTGCCTCCGGCGCCCGGCGCGCGTCGTATTTTTCCCCCTCCAGCGGCGCCGCGACAGCGATGTTCATTTGTCTTGCCTGCTAATAAGACGTCGGCGAACAAACAGATTCGTCTCTCGCTCCCTCCTGGATGGCGAGATCCGGCGCCCACCTACCGTCGACTAGTGAGGTTTCCCCCTAACCAGGACTCTCCCACCAACGGGGCACCACCCCAGCCGGGACAAGTTCTAAGCTCGTGACCGGTCTCCCGGAATATGTGATAGTGTAGTGCATGTTAGTGTAAGTGTGTGTGTAAGGGGAGAGGATAGGCCGAGGAAGAGGAAGGAAAGATCGCTCGCGATACGTGACCTGTTCGTAAGGGTACTGCTCCGGCATTCGCCTGGTGTTGATCGGAGAAACCACGGAAAACAACCGATCAGAGCCGCCGGCCGCTAGAATTCTCCTCCAGACAATGACTTAATTCGCCCTAGCGGAAAAGCTAGTGTCGAAAATCCTGCCACCGTCAGGACTCGAACCTAGGACCTCCTGGTCAGAGTCGCTGCATTTTGCTAGTAATCAGCGTGTTTATTAAAATAATAAAGCAAAAAAGGTAATGTTTGCTAGTGATTATCACACTATTTTACATTAAATACCTAATTCCGCTATAGAGTTAACGAGTACACGCTAAGCGACTTATAAAAATCTATGAAGTTTAGATAAAAGAAAGTGACAAATGCATTTCAACTTCATATTGTGTAAATATGGTTCCAATAGCATTTGGTCATTTGTAGCAGAAAAGGCACTGTGGATAGTTGTTCGGAAACAGCAGCCAGAACGAATGAAGGTCGTATACGAACCGGATGAACTGTTGTCAGGTCTATGTCAACTGGATTTATGTTAATTTGTTCTCAGATCATTAAGAAGCGTATTTGTTATTGAAGTGTCTATAAACATGCAATTAAGGAAGATTTAAGGGATTTTTACATTTTTATTTTTTTAATCAGAAAATTTCATAGTGCAAATTATAAATCAATTGTAGGAAATTAAAAATTTTAGCAGAAATATATTTAACAATATAATAAAATTTGTTGCTTCTAGAATCAAAAGGTTGTTAACTATCGCACATATTAAAAACTCATAAAAAAATTAGGTTAAAGAAATGAAGTGAAAAGGAATGAAATCATTTCAAAGACACACTTCAGTAAACAAGTTCTCACCTATCAGGGGGTTAAGTAAATAACACACAATACCTTGCGTATTTGTTGGGAATGTAAAAAATAATGTATTCTTAAATATTAGATTGAAGTGAACCGTTTTGAATTTAATGAAATCACGGACGGACGGACGGACGGACGGACGGACGGACGGACGTTTTGAAACAAAAAACTTTTACGGTATCAGGGGACCCCAAATCGTGTATTTCTGTGGATCTAGAGGAGTGAAAATAATGGTATTTGTTTGCAATTTCATTAAGACAGCTAAGTTATGTCCTTAGTATGGATTAAATTTGCTACGGCTTCCATTACCCTGCGGGGGCTCCCATTACCCAGGTGATCGGGTAATGAGAGCCAATCGAGTCAGTTTGGCTTTTCTTTTTTTACTCATAACAGAAGTGTCCGTTTGCTTTTGGTTTTAGATATTTTATGGATCAAACAAAACGGATTATCAACAAGATTAACAAAAATCGTTTCTAAGGCATTCTTATTTCACTTTTTCCTTAGTAGGTTCCCATTCCCCCGTTCTCCCCTATATAAACAATCCAGTCCTGAAGATGGGCATGGAAGGGTTAGATAAATTATTGTGCGTGGCGTCTACTGCACAGCCAAGACACATCTTCAGCCGACATGATTCAGCAATGCCATGCACAGCGCCAAGAAAATTAGAAACCCTCAGAAGTATGACTTGCTCCGTATCGCGATGCTCAAGGGAACGAATTGGCCGAAGAGGAATTTGACGCTAAATAAAACAGGGCCCATCCCGCCGCCCCCGCTACCGCCGAACTTGCCCCCGCCACCCTCGCACCCGGCGCCCTCACCCCCGCCGCCCTCGTCACCGCCGCCCTGGCCCCCGCCGCCCTCGAACCCGCCGCCCTCGCCCTCGCCGCCCTCGCCCCCGCCGCCCTCGCCTCCGCCGCCCTCGCCCCCGCCGCCCTCGCCCCCACCGCCCTCGCCCCCGCCGCTCTCTCTCCTACCGCCCTCGTTCCTCCTGCCATCGCCCCGCCGCCGCCACCCCTTCTGCCGCCCCCGCTACCGCCGCTGCTGCCGCCACCCACGCCCCCTCCGCCTTCCCCGTCGCCGCCGCCGCCCCTGCCGTCGTCACGCCGCCTGAGAATAATTCAGTGGAGGCTGCGCCTGGCGCCTTTGAAGTGAGCCCGCCTCCGCTGCCGCCTCCGCCGCCGCCGTCGGCCCTGTCTGTGACAAGCGACAGCCCGCCGTCTCCCGGCGCTCCCTTTTCAGCCTCCGCCGCACGCACCCGTCATGCCAAGACTTGCCTAAGCCCCTCCTCCCTGTCTTCTTGATGCCCTCCTTCATTTATGTATATCTCGTGTAGTTCCTCTCGTCACTTCATTTCATATCCATCCTTCCAGGGAAACGCTTCCCATTAAACGTATCCCTTTCATTTCTCATTATCTAATTTTATTAACACGTGTCTTACTCCTTTCTCTCTTTTTCCTCTTTATTACTATATCTAAGTGTTTAGTCATGTCAGAATTGCTTATACTGTTAACACACAAGTCAGTAGCATAGTTTGTCATTTCTTTTAAGAACGTTCCTCCATTCACATTTTCCTGATTCATTCTGTTGTCACACTCCATTTCTCTTCAGTATTTCACTCATTTCCTTCAATTCATACTGAAACTGAGATAAATTTATATTATTTGTATGCAAAACTGGTATCCAACTATTTATTATTTACATTCGTGAAATCTTATAAACGCCTCTCCCACTTGGGGAATTTCTTAAATAAATTCTTCAACCCGCGTCTTGGGAATTTTTCGGTCGTTTGCCAAAGCACGCGTAGTGTCGTCTTTAACGTGGTCAATTACCCATTTTCCTCCCCCTCCCCCTTTTCCTTGCTGGCCACGCATCTGCCCGCCGCATCCCCACCTTCAAGGGCAGGCCGAAAGGGCTGCACTCCGCCGGCGCGCAGGGAGACCGTTCGCGCCACCGCCGCCGCACGGTGGATCGAAAGACGCAAACGAGGCAAAAATTCGCTTTTTTAGAACTGTTAAATTCACATTATTCAAGCACATTTCGTCCGTGGCCAGCTGCGCCGCGGCACAACTAAAAAAAATAAAGTTGTGAGATAAACGCGTTTTAAATTTACGCAGGCCGTTCAAATAGTCTTATCACGTGCTTAGTAATTGATGGGTTATTGCGTAAGCATTACTACTAAAAGACTTCATAGAAGTTTTGGTAATAATAATTATCATTAAATGTAAAAACGGTCATAATTCGAAAAAATGCGTTTTTGAGATGGTCTAGTGTTGTAGTCTAAGAACGAACGATATAAAAAGAACAGTATTTTGTGTATCACGTTTCATCATCTCTTCACATTTTCGTTCAATTATTGCACGTATTTCCCGCAAACATTTTAAAGGAATTTTTAAGAGTTGTGCGGTCATTAGTTCGACCGATTTTAGAACTCACATCCTGGGCAAATTTTTGAATAGTATAAAATTAAATTAAATTTCTTCATCGAGCCTTTGTTGTAAGTTTTAAAATTAATCTTTTAGAAATTATTTAAAACCTATTTTAAATTGCGTCCTTTAATTGAGTTAAATGTGAAATAGAATAGATGATTTCACTTTGCTTAGTAATATGTGGGAATAAAAAGCAATGCATGTAAAAACAGAGTAATTTTGATGAATATAAACATATTATATTTAATTATTATATTTTTTCTATTTATTTTCATTTGCTTGCTAGCGGTATCAACAATGCTAATTGGCAAAATGTGTATCCCATACGAATTAGCGATCATTGTTTCTTATAACCCACTGTTGTAACGCTGCACTGATAACAAAAAGCGATAATGACTGCGGACTTTTCTTTCGCATTAATAGTATTATTTACGTCTAAAATGCGCATCGGGCATCGTTGGTATATTTATGTAGGACGGACGTTTTTCCGTCAATCGATTTTTCGGTATCAAGGACCCCTAAAATGTGGATTCTGGCTACACCACGTGTTAGAGAATTTTTTCCTAAATTTAGCAACTGATTTATCCATTTTTCGTTATCAGAGACCCGTAATAAGAGTTTTCTGCCGAAAATTTCTGCCGTTTTTACGCGCAGCATTATGTAACTTTCTCTTCTTAAGAAGTTGTTCTTAAGCGCGAGACAGTAAAAAGTTTATAAATATACAATTGAAGTAATAATTGAGAAGAACAAAATTTATGTGAAAAATATCTCTATTTTCATTAATGTAGTACGAAGGGGTTCAAAAGAATTGAGACCTTTGCAATTTTCGGCAATTGAGGTGGAACAGTGAAAATTCATCTGCTCCTTCTTAATAAGCATATTTTACTCTATTCTTTAAAAACGAGAAGTTTAAAAAAGAATTAGCCATTTTTGAGAAAATTTGAAAAATGTTTCAGGAGCTTCATGTAAAGTACCCCCAAAATTTATAAAATGTTTATTAAAATCGCAGGGCTTTGAGACAGACCATATTGACAGGAGAATATTAATTTTGAAAAAAAATTGTACGAATAGTTTAGGCGCTACTCTTGTTCACAGCCGGACAACTTTTAAGTATATAATCAATCGATTAATTAATAAAACAAAATTGTAGGTGGGGAATTAATTCTAGGAACGTGTCTATGCACCCTTTGAAGAAACAATGGTTATTTATCTTTTTCTTCGTGGTATGCCTCAAACTTTTCGCCGGAAGCATCGGCAAGATGTTTCGTCCGCTTGCTTGGCTATCCGGCCCACAGTGCTGGGTCCCTTGGCGCGACCGCTGCGCCGCGCTCTTTGCGCCTGCGGTGGCGGTGCCGCTGCCACCCGCTGCATTGCCCGGCGGAGAGTAATTCACCTCAGCAAAGGCCTCAGCCGGCGACGCGGATGCAGTTTTCTTTCGCTACGGAACCGCCTCTTTCCGCCTCTTCTCTTTACGCGCCTGCTCTTTGAGAAACTTGGCAGAATTGGCAGGAGGTGGCAGCGGTCACTCTCAAAAACTGTTTTTGCGTCGGACAAGTTGAAATGCCTGCTTTAAAATGAGGGTGAAAATGACGAATACTTCGTACGGCTTACATTTTTGTTTGATAACGACTTCGTAATTGTGATTATTAGAAGGTATATTTGTATGAGAAACTCTGCATGCATTTCTACCTTGTATTTTCTGTGGTCTGAAACTTCTACGTCCCAAAATACTTAAGTGGTAATGATTGTTAATATGGATGATCTGGGTCACATAATACATTAGAACGCTGTATATTGCGTTGATTACTTGATTCAATAACCTTGGAGTGAAATACACATCATAAATATCTGTTCTCTAGCAAGTATTCTTCTCGGAACCTTTAATCATGTCTGTTTCGTACAGTGCGTATTTCTATCTCTGAGTTTGACCAGCCGAGGTACATAACCATCGGGAGGCGAATAATATCCGACCAGGCCAAAAATTCGTGTGTCTCCTTTTACGGTGTTACCGCTTCTATCTTCAATTGTATTGTGTATGACGTCAGTTTTACTTGTTTGGTTATATTATTTTTAAAGCACGATATGCGATCAGCATTGAATTAGAATTGAAATTATGTTCAAAAAAGTTGTACACACAATAGAAAAAAATTCTTATCCATGTGATTTCTCCTTTACGTTATGGTTGAAAAATTTAAAGTACTGCATGTTTTAAACAATTTTAAACATTGTTTTGGAATTCTGATTTACAATAATTTTCCAAAACATAGTATATAATTCTGTATATTTTTGTCCAAAAATAAATGAGAGAGAGTCGTTTTACTTGTGCCAAAGGTATGTAGGGCTACAAACATTCCTTACAATGAATAATTAACATTCGTGTACTAATTCTATTCCAGTTGTGCCACTAATATTCGACATTGGAGAGCCAACGTAATTTCAGTCACTAAAGCATTTCAAACTTATTAGTTACCTCGGCAATAACGCTTTCTCAACAAGGACTTGTGTTTAAACGGGTTGCCAATTCGCAGCCATTACGGCCCGAGCCACAGGTGCTCGGGCGGCTGTGATCAGTCGGTCGCGTGCACCGCTGCTTCGAGTTGCTCAACTCGCAAACGAGCGCGATCGCTGCCATTGGCAACCCGAGCGCGGATCGCCCCAACCCCGCTGTCGCCCCCGCTCCTCTCCCTTCCAGAGTCCTGGGTTCTCGCTTGCTAGCAGCCCGCGATCTTCAGGTGTATCCACATTCCGTTGGCGTTCCCATGACGTAGACGGTTCAATGGAGTTTGTGAAGATTTCTTGCCCTATTTAATTAATTATAAATGTCTTCTCGAAGATGGTAAGCTGGTTCAGTAGCAATTCTTTTACGCAGAGAGATGACTGTTTTCTATGGATCTTTCGGTGTATCTGACCACTATTATTTATCGTCATAGTAATGTGATATTCAGCCTTAATTTTGACTGTGTTTCTATTCCTTCGAATTCTTCTAACGTAACTAACTCTCAGTCTGTCTCCTATTTGTTTGCCTATCGACCTCGCGCTTTTTCCTCCTATCGGTCTTCATTTTTTTCAACTTTCCTCCCTGCTTGTCTCGCACATCTTCCTCTTATCCTTCCTGCCCCATCTGTTCGCCTTTGCGTGTCTCAATTAGTTTCTCTCTCCCCTTGCCCTACCTCACGCCCTCCCTTCTTCCTACGATTTCCTTATCGCTGTGTGTCTACCTCTCTTCTCTCTACCTCATTTCTTCCAATTTCCTCGTTTCCGTCTGTCTTTATTTCCCTTTAATATCCCACTACGCCGCCATTACTTTCTATAGCCCTCCTCATTATGTTTCCATATGTTCCTCGTCAGTTAATGTGAATTTTATTTTATCTTCTGGCTCCTGTTTAGTTTACCGCTAGTTAACTCAATTTTCTCATCCGCTTGTTCTTTCTTGCGCTTACACATGCAAAACTGTCGTTGTGAACATTGTAAAGAATTTGGAGACTGTAAGTTGGATGTTACATCAAATTAAGCGATTTATTTATTCTTGTGGTGATGTTCTCATTCTTTCCTAAGAAGGTATCGAAATAATCTCAACAGATATATGAAATAGGCATCTGCATCATGAAGTATCCTTATTTTTGAACAATACTGCTCTACTATTGCTCTTTCAATTGTTTTGTTTCTCCTTTATTATTGAAAGTAATTTATATGACTAGGGAATTTGAACCTGAATTATACGTATTCTTGGCTTTGTGCCAAATGACGCAAAGTAGACATCTCTCGAAAAATATTAATGGCTTAGAGGAACAGAAAGCACTCAAGAATGCATATTAAAATCAAACTTATCAAAACGTAAGATCGAAAAAGAGTGAACTTCTATTCGGAAATATTTTGTAAAAGAAAAATATAGTGCCGTTTGCTACATTATAAAACGAGTCAATGGCATAAAATTTACATAAAGTATTTAGTTTCATTCTTATGAATTATAATATGTTATTATAAGGCTAGAGGACATGATAAGAAGGAAAGAGGAAGGGAAATTAAGTGAACTAGAATGGGCAGGAATACGAATCGCAAAGACATCGGATTTTAAGAAGAGAGCGTTTGGAGGGCAGAGAGGTGGGGTTGGAGATGAAAGAAAAATATAGGCGGGAAGAGGAAAGCAGAAGAAAAGAGGCGGAGTGGAGAGGAAAGGGACAAGGAAGAGACGAAGAGGGAAGGGTTATGCGGAAAGGTTGGGAGAGCGGCTCAAACGGGAAGAGATGGAGTCAGAGTGGAGAGGAGGAGTGCGATTGAGTGGGGTGGTTAGAGGGGAATGGAGTGGAGAGGAGAGGGAGAGAGGGGCTCGAGTAGTTGGATGTATAGAGGAAGGGCTGAAAGGGGGGGCGAAGTTTGCGTTCCCGAAGGCGCTGGGTGAAGGCCGCGGGCGCTGCTCCCGAACTAGTGCACGCCCGTTGTTTACTCCGTGTCCTCCCCGAGGAATGCAATTTGACGTGAAATCCAATTCGCTGGGGATGAGGAATATAGAGCAGCCAAGGAAGACGCCGTGCGCTTGTGTGTGTGTGTGAGTGAGTGTGTGTGTATGAGTGAGGTTTAGCTTGTGACAACGGGGCTGCTCCCACAAGTACTTTGTTACCACCACGGCGATGCGGCGGCGATGGTGTAACGGTTAGCGTATCGGACTGTTATACCCAAGTTTGCGGGTTCGAACCCGATCGAAGCCGTGGATTTTTTAAGGGCGAAAAAATCCTTCGTACGCCTTCCTTCGGAGGGGAAGTAAAGCTGGCTGTCCCATGTTAGTATATTTACTGCATGTAAAAGATGCTCAAGCCTAAATGACGCCTCTGAGCTAAATTCAAATCGCCTGTTTCGTCGCCCAAGTAATACGTTCTTTCTCCCATGGTTGGTGAAAGGAGCGTAGCGGAATTTGCGTGGTCAGACGGAAGAACAGGCCTCATGGCCTGAGTCTCGTCACGTAAAATAAGGCCAATTCAATTCAAACCACCCTCACCCTCTCAAAGAGTTAGCTTCTCTTCGACGGCCAGTTCCTCCACTCGTTACTCTTCTTTGCTTTGCTATGTCGACAACTTCTACATTCATTTTATGCTGGACTTTCCTCATTTGCGAAGAAAACAAATTGTTGCATTCTCATAACTAGAGACCGGATTTTTATGTAATTACATATTTTTTGTCTTTCTCCTTACCGCTCTCAAAATTTTAATCTTGACGAATTGTCGCTGTCCTAATGTAATATCCAGTTTTTTCGTTACATATTTTTACGTATTTGGTACTGTATTATTCATTTTACATCTTTCGCTATTTTCTCGAGAAATTTTTTTATTCTAACAATTTTCTTACATTTTTTATGGAAAGAAGTATTTTCGAAAAATTTCGCATTTTTTCCTACATTAATACTGGACTCCACTCGAGGTACATACTACGTGAAGACGCGGTCGGATATCCTCAGTTTGGCGCGCCTGCTTCAGTTATCTCAGGGCGGGAAGTGCACGGCAGTGACAGATCATTTTCATCTTTAGGTATGAAAAGTATCATTGACGCCGTGTTTGGCGATCTTTAGCCTTAATTTCCAAGAAATTTTGGCGATCGCCATTGTGAAACACTTCGATGAGAATATTCCATGCTGCAATGATTGTTTGCTGGTCGTAGATATCGCTAGTCTGTACGTTGCCTTCTATTGTGTCTAGTCTGGCTGCTAAGCTACATTCCTTGATAACAATTTGTGAAGTTTTTAATAGCGATAGGAAAGTTGTATGGTGCAGGTGTGCATCACTTTTGCTTTCCAAATGAATTTTAGAACGTTTGGTATGTTTTTAAATTTTCTTTCGGAAATTATTTATAAAAGTAAGATCGTATTATGTAAAAGTGTTAATAATTAGAGTATTTTAATATTACATATTATATCCGATTTTACATATTTATTACATATTCTTGCTGTTTTCATTCTATATTTTGACGTTTCATACTATGTATATTTCCGGTCTCTCTTGATAACTCCAACGACCGTATCATTGAATTGATGACGATCAACAACTTCGTTCTTCATCTGTCCCTCATGAATTCTCATACGATTGAGAACGCATGAAATCAAGTTTTTTTTTATTCAATGCGATTTTGAAAACGTAAACAGTTGAAAAGTGGTTTTATTCAAACTTTTATTCCTAAATCTGAATTATTTAAGGAACCAGTCAATTAATGAAGTAACTAAAATAAAGGACTGTCGGAGGGACGGACTGTTCAAAAGCAAATCAGCATTAAATAATCTCTATATTACGGTTATATTCGGTATTCACTAGTACACGAGAAAAGTTTATGATAAGTATTAGTTATGATGTTTATACTGCTTGTCAAAGGCAACATTGTCACTATATATTCTTCTTGGTGATTTTTGTATGCATTTGCATTAAGTTGAACTTTGTCCATTAAGCTAATACTGACATAGTCCTTGTTTTCTTTCTGAGCATTAAATATGTCGTTTCTACTCTTCTTGTCACACAGTTTTGCTATTAAATAAAAATAAACTATTGAATAAAATACTAGTTTTGAATACTGTTTACTTTCTGGGTATTACAGATACAGTAATTTAATAACTAACGCTTGTAAATAAAAAGTTTACTTTCCTCAATTGAAACAAATTCAAATTTCATACTTAAAATTCATGAAAATCATTCATCAATATGTTCATTTCTATCATACATTTCTAATTAAATAAATGTTGTGTTATTCTGCCACATCATTAATAAGATTTTTATAAAAGCGGATGTTCCCCTCAACATGTGTAAGCCATAATTGTAAGTCTACAAATGCTGCTCGCTTAACGTAGGTCAGCAGTTCCTCAACAGGTCTAAAATCATGACATTTTCGTGGAGATATATCTCCACCATATCCTGCTGTTAAGTTTAACGGTATTTATTACGAATTGGCGGCGGTGTTCGCTAAGGCTGGAAGCGAGCTCGGTTCATCGCATCGCCTGATCGAGTCGCCTCAGCCCCGCCCCCTGCATCTCCCTTCACAAGACTCCCCTCGTTCCTCCGTTGGAGAAGGCGATAGAGGCCTTTCCGCGTTGCACCCGGTAGGCGCCAATCATATAGAACGATTTTCCTAAGGATGAGCCAAAGTGGCAGTTACTGCTGGCAACATAACTGAAGGTTCTGTGGTCGTTGTGCCCTCGAGCCCATTAGACTCCCTTCCCGCATTCGTTCGTTTGCAGTTGGCTGACTTGTAAATGGCTTCGACGCTTCCTTTTGTGATGTCCTCGTCCGGCGAAAATATAGTGCGCTTTCAGAAGTAATTGAAATTAGGAAGTGCAGTGCTATATGCTCTTCTGTTACGATTCTTTTTTTCTATTAACATTACATTGTATTTACTTTTTGTGTGATAAATATTATGTTTATTTTAAAACCGAGATGCGTACTGGTTAACGTATTTCCGTCTATTGTGCGAGCGTGCTAGCGTGCGAGTGTGGTGAGCTGTGATTTGAGAGATTTCTATTTACATTCGTGGCAGTTTTCTTTTACTGATTGTGAGAGCATGTTCAGAGATTTTCCACACATGTAATTAAATTTAAATATTTCCCGGACTCGCGTACGTGCATATACCTCAGCGAAACTTTTAGATTTCTGCATAGGAATGTCTTCACAGGAGCCATGACCTAACACTTTACAAAGAGGTGTGGCTGAACAGCTGTCGCGACGGAGCGATACTTCTCTGAATTACATGTAATGTTCACTTGTTACGCGAACTGTCACTTTGGCTCATCCTTAGGAAAATCCTTCTATACTTCCTTCCCTCCCGCCGGTGACAGCGCAGGGCGGGCGTCGTTCCGCACACCCTGCGCAACATAGCAGGGCACTACCTGGGCGGGCCGTGGTTCCCCAGGGGCTAAATTCCGGCCGGCGTGGAGAGAGACGCACGGGCTACGCTAGGGGGAGTTAGTCAGTACATGTAGTTTGAAAATACGAGGCCGGGAGGAATTACTTTGGTGTCCGAATGCGGGAACCATGGCGAGTGCGAAGGTGGAGGACGAAGAGATTAAGCAATACTCATACGTATTCACAAATGTATTATAAATACTTCATTGGTACTTGTTAAAGCATTGAACTGTCTGTTACTAATTTTTTAGAGTATTTGAAGCTCTGCAGTTTCTGGTTTACACATTGACTTCCAGCCCTGAGAAAGATCGAGATGCAACTTGAACATCTGTATGCTCATTATATCACGATGGGGCTACGTCATCTATTTTAATGGACGAAACGATGAGCCCTTCCCCGGCTGCTTGTGCATGTGTGTGTGTGTGTGGGTGGGGGGTGGTGGGAGCGTCGCGTCGTAACTTGCGGTGGGAGCGAGCGGAGCGGCCGCCCCCGCAACCAGCGTGCGCGCGGCCACCCCGCATTGCGGCGCCGCCCCCCTCCGCCCCCCCGCCCCCTCCTCCGCCCCTCCCCCACGCTCCCCGCCCCACGCCCCGCGCGCGCGCTCACGCTCCGCACCTGCCTCCGCGCGCTTGGCGCTGCCCTCACGCGCTCTGTGATATCCATTGCGTTGCGTTATTGCCTGTGGGCATCATTCCTTTACCTCTGCTTAACCCTCTTTTCACCTCTTCTCTTTCTACATCTTCTCATTCCATCTCTTCATTCATGATCACCCCTCTCCGCGACCGTTCTCTCTCTTTTCTTCTGTTCTTTTCCCTCTGTTCTTTTCCTATGTGCCCTTTGGTCTTCTTTTTTGTCCTATTTTTCTGTCTCCTTTTTTCTTCTATTCTCATTTCCTCGGTCCTCTTTTCCTCATTCATCTTTTTTCTGGCCTCTTTTCATCTATATTCTTTTCCTCTTCCCTATTGTCTCGCCCCTTTTCCTCTGTTCTCTTTTTTCGGCTTTCTATTTCCTTATTCCCATTTCTTCTATTTTCTTTTCTTTTCTCTCCATTTCTCCTCTCATTGCACCTTCACTATGTCCAGCATTTGCTTCGTCATAATATTCATTTCATTATTTTCACTCATCACTTGTCTCCCGTTATTTGTTACTTCTATGTTACTTGTTCTTACTTCCGATCAGTTGCCTTTTGTTTCCCTGCCCAGGGCAAGCCAAATTTCCTACACGAAAACTCTTTTCAGAGAAAATTTTCAGTAAAATCCTGAATGAACTATCGACAATGAAGTTGATCTCATTCAAAAATTTCAAACAATTTACAGCGCATACTTTCTCGTATTATTTGAAATTTTTGTATTTCCCGAAAATTGAAAGAGTTCAACAAACATTAGGCATGAGCGATTTGAGGAAAGACGTAAAAAAATTTGGAACCTTTTTTAAAATTAATTTCTAATGTATTGCTCTTACTTCAAGCAAAAAACGAGAAACCACTCGTTTTTACTTTCTCGGTATTGTTTACGCACTATAGAGAAAGTTATGTAATGATGCGGGAAAACGGGGAATTTTCGGCAGAAAACCTCTTAGTACCGAGCTCTGGTAATGCAAAAGTGGACAAGACCCGTTTCTGAATATAGAAAAAAAATTCTTTAGTTCCTGATGTATCCAGAATCCATGTTTTGGATATCCTTGGTGCCGAAAAATCGATTGACGGCAAAACATCTGTCATTCTTCTGTCTGTGAACAACGCTAGCGGCTAAACCGTTCAACCGAATTTCTCCAAAATTTATATCCCCATACAATCTGGTTGATGCCCTTTGAATTTGAATTGGAAACCGATATTTTAATTTTTGGAGGTGCTTTTAATGAAAGCCTTGGACAATTTCAAAATTTTAAAAAAGCAACAAATTTTTTGATAAAAGTTTGTTGTCGCTTAACTTAATAGACGTTTAACAGAATGGTGTAGGTCTGATTTTCGTTGAAATTCCTAATTTTTCGAAAATTGGAACACAACAAAATTATTTCGGCGTCTTCATAAAACTAAAATATTGAAGACACAGATTTTTGTTTAATGAAAGCTATCCTTTAAAGACAGATTTTGAGATAAGGTCATGTACAATTTTTTGAAAAATTGAGTAATTTTCCATGAAATGTATACAACTATTAATTTTTAATTTAAAGGTCTAATTTTCTTTGAACTCTCTGAATTTCCGAAAAATTTCAAAAGTTTGAAATGATGGGAAAAGCTTTGTAGCATCACTTGTTTACATTCAACATCACTTTTGCATTCAAGCAGTCCAATATTAAAAGTCACATTCATAACATTTTCAAACGGCAAGATACTGGTATTTTGTTGTTATAGTCTACCTTCTGCCAAGCATATTGTAACATAGGCTTACACTTCTGTGCAGAAAGTTAATTTTATAGCACGAAGTGAAGCCTGATGATTAAAACATGTCGTGTAACTTTTCTTGTGATCTTTCACATTTTAATCGTATATACTCAACGATTCTTCTCACGGAAGAGGTTGGCAGTATTTCGGTGTCTTCGGTGGACATATCTTGAGCGTAACATCCTTGTTCGTAAAACTTTTTATCTAAAAGGGCACGATCTTTATGGCCTGAAATTAAATCATTAGAAATAGATTCTTCGCAACATCACGTACATGTTCACCAAGGTTTGTAGTTAGAAAACTTTTTTATTTGTGGAGTTTTTTGTTAAGTTATTTCGTCGTTTTTCCACTTTCCTCCCATTCCATGCTTTCTTAGATATGGTTCTTCGAGTTGAGTTGAAATATTTGGGCAGAAAGTGCCTTGAGTCTCTGAAAAAACATTACTAGCTGCTCATTCGTTAGTTAGCTAATCTGCTACATCAATTGTATAACTGTGTGTAGATTACGCCCATTTGCAGATGCTAAAAGTAAATTCAAGATCTTTATGTTCTTACCGTATCAAATGAGATATTATAAGTTGGTTTGAAGTTTTAAACGTGGAAGCCTATTTCCCTTGAAGAGAACACGATCTTGCCTTCTGTTGGTCACATATTTCAATATAACCTTGCAATTTGATTTACTTCGAACACACTTTTATCTGCTCATAAATTTGCTGTAGGATTTGAAACCACGATTGTAATAGTCTTCATAAATGTTCTCCAGCATATCATCAATATGTTGTAATACACTGGGCCTCCACATTTGGGTGGAGATGGTTCGAATTCACATGTATTTGAGTGTTCCTGATGCTCTGGAGATGGATGTCTTGTACAGCTGGAAGAGTAAACTTCAGAGACCACGGACTGTTCCTGACTTTTGAAATCACTATACCTAACCAACAAAAAGTCATGTATTTCTGTGTTTTTCATTGTATTTGTGTTTCGTCATGAGATATAAAATATTCGCGAACTCCGTATCCTCGACTCCGATTTAGTTTCCTTATTCAGGAAGGCGCAACTCTACCTCTAACATTTCGTCAATATTTGTGGAATTAATTATCCTCTTAATACGAATGTAAACGGCATTTTAACCCACAACCAAAGACAAAAGACAGCCTGCAGCTTTACTCGTCAAACAACAAGGGTACGAATTTATTAGTGCAAGTACAATATGCCCCTGTGAAATGTGGCAAGCAGATGACAGCAGTTTTTTGCATGGAAATTGCTCATACCACTGTTATTGGGGTAAGTGGTTTGTATTCTAAGCACACTTGTGTGTGGTTCTGAGAATTCGAAGTCATGTACATTCATTGTAATTTCAGACCTTGTAAGTTGTTCTTAATCTCAATGACTTCATATCTAGGTAATTTCTGCCACGAATGTAGCGAGATCATGCCAACGAAAGGTCTATGGACGCGAAGAAGATTCCTGTTTCTATTGTAGAAGAAAAGGAATGAATTATTTTTGGAAACGCCTCAAGACAAATATATTACTTTCGTTGTGCCTGGCATATACTAATACTTGAGCATCGGATGAGATAATTCGTTGACGATTGCTCCTAAGTGTCTACGGCGATAGCAAAAAACTTTATATTCAACCCAAAAGTCTGTGAAAAGTAAACGTCATTAATTTTCACATCAGCCTTCCGGTTCCAGTCCTAGTTTTTCTTTCTTTTAAATGATCTTAACTCTGATGTACTCGAACGATAACTTAGAACCATCTTCAATTCGCCCACCTCAGAAATATTAAACGTGTCCTCCGAGATATCCCACAAATCTCACCTTCAACACCTGCCACATTCCCTCCTCTCGTTGTTTCCCTCATTTCTCCCCTGTCGCCTCGCGTTCCCCAACCTGCGCCCTCGCGCTCGCTGGGCCGTCGCGGCCGGTGGAGCCTCTGCAGCCGCGTCGCGTCGCGTCGCGTCGGGGGGAGGGGGAGGGGGAGGGGGAGGGGGAGGATGATCCGCTTAGGGCTGTTCTCGCTTTCCCTCGCGCGGCGCCGCCGCCTCCTGATTGCGACGTCTCGCGCGCGGCGCGGCGAGCGGGGGCGGGGGGAGGGGGGACGGAGCCGGAAGGCGCTGAATGAGACGGGCGA
Organism: Teleogryllus occipitalis; assembly: GCA_011170035.1. Lineage (NCBI taxonomy): Eukaryota > Metazoa > Arthropoda > Insecta > Orthoptera > Gryllidae > Teleogryllus > Teleogryllus occipitalis. The sequence goes on from BLKR01001428.1 coordinate 226,837, forward strand.
GGTGCGACGGAGCGAGCGGAGCGGAAAGGAGGACGACGTGAGAGCGTCAAGTAATCCACGGGAGGCGGGGCGGGATGAGTGGAATCCGTCTGCAGCGTGGCGGGAATAAGCGTGATGTGGCCTGAAGGGGAGGAGGGGGAGAGAGTGTGGCGTGTTATGGAGTGGTATGTCGTGGCGTGGCGTGGTGTGTCATGCGTGGTGCGAGCGTGTCCGAGCGAGCGGTACGGGGTGGAGCAGCGCATGGCGGGAGCGAACGGGGCTGACGGATGTTCGAGAGAATGGTAGTCACACGTTAATAAAAGACAGCCTAAGTACTTAATCTTCCGAGGTATCCTATTGTCTTTATAATGAATGTGACAGAAGTTATTCCTAATACGATCCGTTTGAACACTACTACTGAACCCATTTCTTGTGATCTTTTATTTATTTATTTATTTATTTATTTATTTATTTATTTATTTATTTATTTATTTATTTATTTATTTATTTATTTATTTATTTTATTTATTTTATTTATTTTATTTATTTTATTTATTTTATTCGTTTTATTCGTTTTATTCATTTTATTCATTTTATTCATTTTATTCATTTTATTCATTTTATTCATTTTATTCATTTTATTCATTTTATTCATTTTATTTATTTTATTTATTTTATTTATTTATGAATTTATTTATTTGTTTGTTTGTTTTTCTGTATCAGTAAGTTTAAATTCTAAAAATCACTAAAAATGTAAATGTCTTAAAGAGTCATTTAAATGCTTTAAATGGCAGAAAAATTAATAGAAAACTAATGAACCACCACTGTGTCCATTTACTCAAGAATGGTGAGGACATAAGGTCCCCTCTCTCGTTTGCGTTCCGGGTCTGAGCATGGATAGCACTGTTAGTATTTTTTGCCTCAAAAACTTTTCCTGTTTTCTCTGTTTTATAATTTGTTAATTTTCTTCCGTTTTGTTGTATAGTGGTACATAACTAATGACTCACGTACACTGGCTTTACGTACATTTTATTTACATTGTTTTACGCGTGTGTACAAGCTCTGAGGTTACTTTGCGGTGTCTCCACCTCCCGCTACCCATACTCGCGCTGCTCCTGTTCCCTTGGCTAACGCGGCCCCGCCGCCCCCGCGCTTTGCCTTGCGGTCATTAGACACCCAGCGCAGCGCACTCTCAGTGTTCCGGCTCCGTGGGCGACCACAAGTGAGGTGACCACAAGGCCAAGTGTCGACCACCTGCAGGGTCGCGCCCTTCTTGGCGGTCACGTGATTGCACTCACACCCTGTCTGGGCGGTCAATCGGCCATCATGTTAGCGCCCTTGCGCCTTGGGGGAACCCTACTCCCCTACAGGTGGCTTTTTAGTTTCTCGCTAATGAGTAGAGAGAAAGTTATGTAATGCTGCGCCTAAAAACGGCGAATTATTGTCAGAAAAACTCTTATTACGGGGCCATGGTAACAAAAATGTGGATACATTCAGTTGATAAATTTAGAAAACAATCCTCTAACACGTGCTGTGGCCAGAATCCATGTTTTGTATATCCTTGATACCGAAAAATCGAATGAAAGCAAAACGTCTGTCTGTCCGTCTATGAACAACGCTAGCGGCTAAACCAAAAGTTCCGCCAATTTTCTCCAAACTTGGTATTCCACAATCGATCTAATTCATGTCGCGGCCCCTTGAATTTGAAAACGATATTTTAATTTTGGGGGGTACTGTATTGTGAAGGCTCTCGCACTTTTTCCAAATGTTCAAAAATATTCTCCAGTGTTTTTAATTAAATTTTGTTGTTGGATAGTGTGATGAAAGTTTAAGAGAACGGCGCAAGTCTCATATCCGTTGAAAACCCTTATTTTTCGAAAATTGCAAAAGTTCAAAAAATGTTCGGCGTATTCCTGCTACAACAATTACGAAGATAGAGATTTTCTCCTTACGAAATATATTCCGTAAAGATAAATTTTGAAATTACTTCATGTACAATTTTTGGAAACTTGAGTTCTTTCGCGTAATTTTGCGTGACAGTATGGGCGAGAAAGTACGTGCTGTTTTCGTACCTCTAGTTTTTCTACGGCGCCTTCCTAACCCCTATGGTCGTTTGCAGTCCGATTTGCTCCACGGTGCCTTCGGAAGCCTGGTTGTCAATTTTGGTGTTACAGTATCTTTAAAAATAATGTGACACAATGCAATAGTTTTGTGTTTTCGTATCATTCTAATCTAATTTTAAAATTTCAAGTTAATAACCACAAAAAATAATTTTAAAATGGGTAAAATCGTCAATTGTGGATGCATGAGGAGCACCCATATTTGGCGCGCGCTCTTCGGGTGGGCTCGCTAGGTGCAGCGAGGCAGCCGCCGGAACGGGAGGCGGATGCGAGACTATGGCAGTGACGTCGCCTCGGGTAAAGACGGCTCCACACATGCGGCATTCGCCGAGCAGCGAGCTAGTGCTCGCCCAATTCCGAGCACCTGACGTGTTCGGCGAATGTTCGCTCCCTTTGATGTGTCCTAAAAACCGACACGCGGTGGGTAGGGCGAACTCCGAATGTTCGTCACTCGGCAAATAGCAAGCAACTCATCCACACTACTCGGGATTGGGCGAGCGGTTGCTCGGTATTCGCCGAATAACTAATGTGTGGAGCTGCCTTGAGACAACGAGCGACAAGCGATCGGAAGGCAGGCAGCGAGCTAGGCAGAGTAGTGGTGAGACGCTTCTGCAGAAGTATATTCTGCCTACAACGAACTCTGCCATGGTTCGTTTCTTCTGGAATACGCTGACTGAGCTACGGAGTAGTACATCATCGGACGATAACAACTACACTATGATCTGTACTATTTCAAATGGTAGATTTTTAACTGGTAGGTCTACGGTACGATTTGAATTGTGGAATTTGTATTTAGTTTATTCCATAAACAATTATTATTTGTTGACTTGTGTTTATTTTTTGGGCATAACAACAATAAGCTAGTGATGCAATATTTCTTTCTAAAACGTTGTAAGGAAAGGGGGTTGTTAATAGAAACACATCCCTTGATACGTGAATATTTGCTACTCTTACGCCTTATTTCCTTCCTTCAATACTTCTATCCCTGACTGTTTGCCTCTTAACTATTCTTACAGTCTAATCCATCCAGAGAATGACTTCCGTGTACTAGCCATGTTCCAAAGAAATGGTGACAGTCCGGAGAAACTTAAGTCGTGCATTTTTTATGATTCGTTAACACGATTGGAAGTTCCTCGCTGGTCGACGCGAATGCAAATCACAGCTGATTGCGAACTTGGATTCCCCAAACAAAGGACTTGCTGGACAATGTTTGCACAAGCCTTGATGAGATTTTCAGTTTCCTTCTTTTCTGAAGCTCCTATTTAAGGAGCATAATCCTAATTTTCTTCCTGGAGCTCAGGTAAAGAGGTTTGAAAGTATTCGGAATATTCTCCGATCGTTCTTTCTTACTCTGAAAATTCCGAAGACATTTTAATGGAATGGATGAAATGATCAAATGTTTGTTTAAATACAAGACGAAGTTGTTTCATAGAAAAGTTAGGTTTAGTTACCGGGAGGAGTCACCACCATATTAAGCCTTTTAAAACTACACCCTTTGAAGTCATAATTATAAGAATGTGAGATAGATTACAAACTATTTAACTTTGGAAGTTAACTATTTTTTCGTTGGTAGTTTTAAAAAACAATGTGAATTCTGTTTGTATGTTTTACTAATCAACTTTTTATGAATACTGTAGAATCAATCGGACTCTACTATAAAGCAAATTGTATTTGTAATAAAAAGTCTGCATTAAATCCAATATTACGTTAATTTTTCTAAAAAGGTATATTATTTGAACCTGTTTGGAAGAGTTCTCTAAGAAAATTGATATGAAAGCACAATAGCTACTATAGTAAAATATCAAGGGTTCATTTACTTTAATGAACTATATTAGAGTCCCCGCACTAATCTGCCAATAGATCATCGGATGAAACTTCAACAAAAGCAACTCCTTTGCCAATTATCGCGAATTTTCCAGAATATAATCTCTATTTCAGTACCTTCATAGCGTATTTCTATTATACGAGCCCGTGTTATTTTCTTGCCTTATCTGTTCTGGGGAGTCTTCTCCAGAAACAGCTTAATTAAAAAGGAATTACTACGAAAATAATTCAGCGGACCGGAGTCGGGCTTTATAAATTCAGGGCGCATTATTAGAGCAGCCTCCCTTCACAGCCCGTGAGGCGCAAAGGCGGCTCGCGAGCGCTCGGAGCGCTCCAGGCGGAGCGAGAGGGGGTGACGAACGGGAGATGAAGGGCGAGATGGGAGAGCACGGAGCTGGCCTGTTAATGAAAGGGAGCCGAACATATTGGCGTCGTGAATACGAAATCTGATTGGAATTCATTTTGAGTAATTCGCTCTGCGACTGCGGGAGTGCGCGCCCGCGCGCTATTCATCCTGCCAGCACTGAACCTGCGATCAGTCCTCGACGGCCAATGAGAATTCAAAGAATATTTTGCACTCGCGTTTTTTTTTCTGCGGTAGCGTTGGTATTATCTAAACAGTGTGAGAATAATTCCTTCTGCCTATTGGAGGGAATAACGAGTGCGGTTTGTGTAAAGATATATCTGAGATCCATCAGTACCGAAGAAACCGACTCGATGCGCCTAAGAGAATTGAGAACCTCTCGTGAGAGTTGTATCCCGCCTTGAGTGTGGGTTGTTAAACTTGTAAGGAAGATGAGATTTGTCTTACGCCACCGCCAAGAGCCCTCACACACGTTGATATATTTTAGTTTTGTTTCTTTCGTTTGTTTTTTATTGTTGTTTTCAGAAATCTTCTCTATGTACAATACTCTACGGATAATAGATAGATAGATAGAAATTTATTCTACAATTGGGCAAATGATGTCCGGTGGCAGAATACAAAATTACAATTACAACTAAAATACTAATATATAAAAAAATAAATATAAACAAACAAATTGACTTTGTCATTTCCTATATATGCAGATGGCATTTACATTCCTATACTAAACATTAAAATACATATACACTAACATATAAATGAATAAACTTACATATTACACAAATATACATACATACAAACATATACACGTATATACATAGAGAGACGAAGGAACTCTCACATACACAAACAGAACTTATTCAGTCATATTCAGACGAAATGAAATCACTTCACTTCACTTCACTTGACTTCACTGCATTGCATATAACTTTATCTAAATATTAATTATTCAGTTTTTACTGCAGACTACGCATAATCGCACCTTTCACTTCACTTCACTTCACTTCACTTCACTATGTTTTCACCCTATTGACTAATTTCCTATATATTTTTTCTAAAACCTCGCGCTGAGCAAGGAAAGGGCTCAAAAACTGTCGCAGGCAAATCGTTCCAATCTACTATAGTTCTGTTTACAAAGGAGAATTTCCCTACGTCCGTTCTTTGTATTCTTGTTCTAATTTTATATTTGTGAATATGAATTAAGAAATAATCAAACCACAACAATTGAATTGCTGTGGTTTTATTATGTCTTAACTTGTATCATGGAGTACCACAAGATCTTTGCTATCACCACTGACTTTACGCTAAGAATAAATTTCATTATTTTTTTTTCAATTAATATGAATCTCCCGACACAAAATTGTGTAAGTGTGCTCCTGGCGAATAGGAAATTACCTCCAGTCGTATATTAAACAGATTTAAAACGAAAAATATAGAAGTTTGCGGATTTTGAAATAGGGAACAGATTAATATAAAATATATTACAATCGCACATAACTCGAAATAGATGAGCTCTGGGCTCTTAAAAGCCAGTTTTCGTGATCCTAAATGGACATGAGTTTTGAGGGGGCAGTTGAGATTTGCAGGAATACCGTTTTTTTTGGGGGGGGGGGCAGAACAAGAAGGGTCCGAGTTATGTTTCTAAGGGCCGGTTTCACCAACAGCCGAGTAAAGTTAAGAGTTGTTACTCGAGAGTAAGCATTACTCCACGACAATTACTCTTGAGTAAAATATAAGCTTTTTACCACGCTTCTGGAGGGTTATGTTACTCTAGAGTACATACTCCCTAATTTACTCCGCGTACCCGCTGAACTCGCAATTTTTCATACACAGTAGAGAACGATTCAAGAAGCCGTGAATGAGAGTAACGCTGTGAACCATTCCGGACCAACGGGAACCTCTGGTTATTTTATTTCATTTCATTTCAGTTTTGGAGTTCTTTGCGTCGTCTTGGTCTTAGTTTTGTGTGGTGATTTGAGATAGCGTAGCTTCTTTCTTAGTTTTTGTATCTTCATTTCTTAATATTTCTTAGTTTATGATTTCGAATGTATATTATTACGAACTAGTACGAAAATGTCTAGTTTTTGAAATGTTGTTAACCTCGCGCTTTTAAAAGAAATATTTGTTTGTATTATCTTTTTAACTTTTATTCATCTTTCAACTATTAGTTATAGTTAAAACGTTGGGGAAGGATTCTGGAACTCAAGAAAACGTACGCGGATGATCTTCTCCCCCGTACGTCATATACAGTTTATTACTGTTTTTGACTAAATAAATAAATTAGTACTTTTAGTTATTGTTCTTATTTTTCCTTTTCTTGTCATGTATTTACTATCTTTATTTCGTGTCCCTATCGGTTCACCCGATGAGTTAACAATTTACTTCACAAATAAAATACGTACTTGCAGAATTTAAATGATTTTTAATAGACATATCCTATTTTGATTTGGATTCTGGACTGATTGCCTATATATAGGTACTTACAATTCAGAAATAATAGTTTATGAAATGATTCTACTATTTAAATATATTTTTTATATTTATTTTTTAGTATGCAAATTATTCGTTTCTAAATCAGCTTCAATTCTTCAAAATAGAAGAGCTGATAATTTGGTCAAACATAACTTCGTGACAAAATCTCGATCGTCGTAATTGGGAAACCAATCCATTCTCTCCTACACCTATCTTTGTCTTCGCATTACAGAATAATATTCCGAATCATCGCCAGAATCATTTTCAAATATCATCATTCGCAATCGTCGATCCATAACAACACGTCGACGGATCTTCGCCGTGTAAAGTTACTCTCGAATTTACTCTCGTGTATGCGATTTACACTCGAGTAAAGTGTTGGTGAAGATACTCTCGTGTAAACATGATTTACTCCAGAGTAAACTCTTACTCTTCGTTTGGTGAAACCGGCCCTAATGCAGATTCTACTAGGCGAGTCCTTATTGAACTTTCAATTGCAATTTTGAAATTTAGCACGTCTTAGATTCCTACTGCAGAGCACGAGTGGTCAGATAAGAACAGAAAATCAAAATCCATGTAAAATTAAGTTGAAGAAATAGTGACAGAAATAGTTTTCACCGATTAAAATGACTATTATTATAAAAATATTAGACTATTTATTCACGCACAATGATGGGCGTAGAATGCGGAAACGCACCGTTCAGAGGAAGGACGTTCGAAGTGAACGTCCAGTCTGCAAATGCTTTTACTTTTAAACAATTATTTACATAGAGCGGAATATTCGCACGGGTGCAGCGGTGCATTTTAAATCCTACCACTCGTCCTAAGTGGCCTAATCAATGAACAGATATTAATTTCCTTTTCTCTGGGATACTAATAGCACCACTAAACCATAGTATTCTTTGTGAAATTCAAATTAGGAGGTTTCGTCGAGACTTTCAGTATTTAGCTAATTTTCAGTCGCAAAGAACCCTCTTCTTTTGTTGATGTTTTCTCCCTCTAGCAACGTGTACTCTAAAAAACATTGATTGTAAATATCTAAGTATGAGTTTCATAAATACTTCTCGGTTAAAAACAAATACAATAAATTTTTCTGACCTTTCGTTTTTGCCAAACGTGCGAGTGTGAGATTAAATCCAACTAAGGTAAATATTGCTTATCTTTTTAGCTAATGGACAATATTCTGAAAATCATTATATTCATAGAGTATTAATTTTAATGGAAAAGGGAGTGGTCGTAAAATTTTGAAAAAATCCGAACATGGGTTTGCTCTCAAGTGGACATAAAAGACGAACGAGGAACATAAATATAACCAATACGCGTCACTCGAAAAGCATTATAGTGACGATAAAATAAATTATACCCTCATTTCACCTGTTTAAATGAGAGTCACGGGTAAGAAACGGATTTTTTGTGGTATTTTAATGCCCATTTTGTTTCATTTACTTTTGAGTTACTTTCTAAATATTTAAATACATTACCACGTAATACTAGTATTTTGAGACTTCATCATATACAGGATCTCATTTGAAGCGTGATTACAAAGGAAAATTTTCATTTGGCATCGTATTGGTTTTGTTTCTTTAATATTGAAGTAATTGTAAGGTCACTTTTTGGACAGATATAAACATCTTATAGCATTTAAATTTAATCAAATATTTTTGAAAAATTTCGCGATTAAGGCTTAATGAAATTTAACAACTGTATCTAAAAATGTCACTTCATTTCGGCTTTATTTCTTAAATCGCATAACATCGACCCCAAAGTGATTGCAGACCCTCATCAGAAATATTATTTCAAAGGATTACGAGGGTTCACAATATAAAGTTTTGAAGTTCATAAAGTAAAAAATCAAAAATGTGTTAAAAATATGAAAAGTCTGAGATTAATTCCATATATTACAATTCCTCGTCAAATCTGTAAAAAAATAAAGGAACTTAATTAAAATTTGTAAAATGAAACATATAAGCAAACTTTTAAATTTCTGATTGCTAAATGTTGATTTCGTCGAGATCGCTAAAGTTGACGCTGCATATACAAGCAAGATCTAACTGTTTTCCTACTTCTTAAGAAAAGAGTTCAAAAACTCAATGATTTATCAACAGGACGTGCAACGAGCGGCAAATTTATAAAAATCGCGAAAGCCAAGTTTTATTCTATGCCGTACCATTCGTGTTTGCCTTTTGTTGCGCAAACAAATTAATTTACAGACAAAACTCTGCTTCAATCATTATTTCATTACAAAGCGCCACAAACATTATTTCATTACGAAATGTTGAAACCACAAAGGACGTAGTGAACACTTTGACGAATCTTCAAAAGCTTTCCATTTTGCTTCCCAATGTTGCGTGCTTGACCATCTCCATGAATATAAATGGCGTTCTATTATAAATGTTCATTTCCCTCGTACGTTTCACAAACCCTCCCCCGATGCGAACCTACCTATCCCTTTGATTTGTGGTGAGTTATACACGCGCGAGGGTGTACGTTCCGGAAATACATTGAATCGCAAAATACTTATTTGCAATTTATCCTTCGCTTTTGGGAGATATCACAAACGGAAAATTACGGTTATCGATTAGAATAGATCCAAAAAGTGGTGCAAGCACGACCCAAAGGAGTTTGCTTGATTTGCACGTAGATAAGCAGTGATTGTTTCGGGCGTGTCGTACTTGATTGCCAGTTACATTTGCGATAGTGCTAATGAATGTTCGCTGGTGGACACAAATGTGGCTGTTGGCGGTACAAGCAGACAACTTCTAATACCAGAACGTAGATTTCATAGAGTTCCTCGAGTAGTTCATTTCATACGTTATTGTTTGTTAATAGTGCGTAATTGTAGGTGGCTATGAAAGAAAGAACAGAAGCGTGTATTTCTATACGTGATATTTTAAGTGTACACAATGAACCTAGAGGTACTACAGCGCCACAGTGAGTTGAAAACTTGTCAGTTCCTTATTCTTTTTGTCTGAGCTAACTTTTCGGTTTTGCTCAACCCTCTTCCCAACTACCAACAATTGGCGGCTAAGGCAATTTTCCACAATTCATTATTTCCGAATTTTTCCCTTTCGTAATGAAAGAATAGATACAAAATACTTGTGTATGTCTTTAAGAATATTATAGAAGACTGAAACACGGACCTCTAAACAAATTTTCATTGAAAATTTTGAAGCTGATTTTCAGAAAAATATCGTTTGAGCGTTTCTGAAAATGCATAATTTTCAGGAAATTTTCACCGAGTTTTTGAGAAATTTCTCAAAAAGTCATTTCAGTCAGTTATAATCACAAATGCTACAATGTAAGCACTTCTATATTGTAAATATTAACGTCGTGATATATATTTCAAAAATAATTCATTTATGTAATATTTTAAAAATCAAAAGAATACATTGAAATGACGTTTATGTAATGTTATTAAGTGCATGTAGCTCCATTCGTTCAAAAAGTTCAAAGATATCAGTGGAGCTACAACAGCACATATTTTCTCGCATTATTTGTATCGGCTCCGCAGTATTGCACTCAAACCTGCAAAAGTATTCCCAACCAGCGCCGACACTCAAGCTCGCTGTGCACTTTGCCGCTATACCATGTAGTCGCTCGGCCGTTATAAGTTTTGCCGACGCTTAAAAAGGTAAAAGTCCCCACCATTATTTTTATCTTATTCAATTTTCGAAGTTTCAGAGAGTTCAACGAAAATTAAACCTGTGTAATTTTTAAGCGTTTAATGCTCTATCCGTCAAAAAATTGATAAAAAACTAGGAGCCGTTTCCGAGAATATTTTTTAATAAATTGCATTAATTTCAAGCCCAAATGACGCAAAAATTACTTGTTTCTTCAAAAAGCTTTACATGATCTTTTTCAAAGAGCTCATTTTTTACATCGAACGTTAAGGCAAAATCTGTATCTTCAGTGTTGCAGTTTTAAAATGTTAACTTTTCGCAATTTTCAAAAATGCAGAGAGTTTGCCAAGAATGGGAAGATAACCTATTTTTTCACCTTTTTTACGAGGAGTGAATTTGAAGAAAATATTTTGAGCCATTTTTGAGAAAATAATTGTTTAAAAATATCCTGTATTTCACGCAGAATTACGGGAAAACTACTCACATTTTCGAGAAATTGAATATCATCTTATTTCAAGATCTCTTTTAACAACATATATCAGGGAAAGAATCTCTATCTTCAATGTTGTAGTTGCAGGAAGACGCTGAAAAATATTGATGTTTTGCAACATTCGAAAAATCAGGGATTTCAACAAAAAATAGTCCTGCATCATTTTAAACGTTTTTTTCGCTATTCGAGGACAAAGGTAAATAAAAATGTAAAACCATTTTTAAGAAATTTTTCAAATGTTGAGGACTTATATGCCCCTAAAAATCAAAATATCCGTTTTAAACTCGCTCCTGAGTTATAATTGGAAATACAGTGATACCTGATTGAGCGGTCGACAATAACGTGGACAAAAATTGGCATCACACTTAATCAAGATCATGAGGTTATGGAAGCGGAAATCAATCTAATTCTGCCAATTGCTATGAAATGTAACATGTCTTTAACATCGTTAATTTCTATAAATTACAAACTGCAATTTTAAACAAGGTATTTTGGACTATTTCCCTCCTGTCTATTAATATGAAAACACGCTCTTGATTTGTCACTTCTTCTCTTGTGTCATTACAAGATATTTATTAATATCATTTGTTATTATCTGACACAAAGTAATATCCATTCGAAATAAGCGACTCTGGATGTCATTATTCGAAGTCAATGCGTCAATGCGTTCCGTCGTAGGTAGATATTAAAAGAACAAGCCTCTTAGCCATGTACGCTCAGAAAAGGAGGAATATTTACGTGTGCTATATGGAAACATCAATCGGTCCCACGAAGTATCAGTTTTCTTACGATGTTGTGTGAACAGGAGAACCGACGACTCGGCAATTGGGTTTGAAACGGTAAAAAGTAAGTGGCATTGAAAATGTGTCCTTTCTTTCAGCTCTAAATTAAAGTCACGGAAACTCAGAAGTAATGATTCGCTTATTGTGTATAATTCCAAGCTATTTTAATTCTAAAATTCTCTTTAGCGTAATTATATTCATTTTCATTCCGATGTAAAACTGATGGACTACGTCACACACTGTACACTGTACACTACCACACAAGCCGAGAGACCGGTTGGGGACTTATAATTTGTCCTGGCTGGGGCGGTGCCCTGCTGGTGGGAGATACCTAGTTGGGAAAAACCTCGTTAGCCGACGGTATGTCGTCCCAAATCTCGCCATCCAGTGTTAAGATGTTAAGTGTTAAGACCACCGCCATTTCCAGAGCAAAAAACAAAACACAAACATACACTACACTTACGGGACTAATAACCACAGTAGTTGACGCGCCCGGAATCACTAACAATTATTCAATAAATATTTAAGTTTGTCAGTTTGATGGTATTGTTTTTTTTTATGACAAAATGCTACTTTTCTGTTCCACAAATTTTGCCTTTGTGGCGTTTTTCGAAAATAGTCCATTGGCTGCACTTGGAAATTGCGTAGGTAACACATTTGTAATAAATAGGTGAATATCGTAAAGCACGTCTTACAGAATAACGAAATTTTCCGATTTTCTGGTAACAGGGTTTCTGATTTGATTTTCATTTGATGTTCTATTTATTTTCTTTGTGATTTAAGAATTTTTCCATTTTTAGTCTTCCGAAGGCATTTAATTACTCTCTTTCTCCCAAAGAGGAACGATCTGTTTACTAGCCACCGATTAACTTGCGAGCTCATCATATGTAGGATGAGTAGAACATGAGGCCATGCATTGGGATTAGCAGAGCCTGGCGCAACTCATGAGAATGAGCAAACGTCCATGACCATCGCGAAGTTCGAAATCCGATCAGTCGGATCAAAACATTCAGTCAAAACGATTCAGACAGGTTTATCCTTAAATTTTTGTCACAGTGTAACCAAGATAACTTGATCCTCAATTATCGGAATGATCCGGTTTCATGGTTTTCTCATTCTTTCTCAAATATTTTATAAACATTATTAATCAAAATTACATCTTGAAGTGTACATAGAATTGACAAGTCAAATTATATTGAACTATGGTACTTATTAATTTGTTTAGCTGACTTTATTTATTTATTTATTTATTTATTTATTTGTTTATTTATTTATTTATTTATTTATTTATTTATTTATTTATTTATTTATTTATTTATTTATTTATTTATTTATTTATTTATTTATTTATTTACTTATTTACTTATTTACTTATTTATTTATTTATTTATTTACTTATTTACTTATTTATTTATTTATTTATTTATTTATTTATTTATTTATTTATTTACTTATTTATTTATTTATTTATTGTTCATTGTGCAATGTCTTTATTTTCGTCGGTGTGTCTCCGATTTGGGACCATTGCGCATAGCGAGCATGTAGCCACGGAGGATGATGGGTGGGGGGTGCGAGGCGGCAGTTGGCGACCGCTTGGCGCCACCGCAATCGATTGCTCGCATCCGACCTGTCGGACTCGCGCCTGCGCCCCCTCCCCTTTCCACCCCATCTCCTCCCCTCCGCCTCCCCGTCCCCGTCCCTCCAACCTTCTCTTCCGCCTCCCTCTCCCACTCCCCTCCCCCTCCCTCTCCCCTCCATCTCCTCCTCCCCTGGCCACCCCTCACCCTCCCCACCCATTCCCCATTTTTAAATATAAAATTATATTAAAACATGTGTCTAACACAATGAAATGTAAAATCCTTTGAAAACGACTACTTTTTCAAACAAATAGAATGTATAAAACTTGCAAATGAAAACAGTCATTCAACGAGCGTGGATGAACATCAGCACATACACAAAACATAGTGTTATAACGAATATACGCTTATTTTATTATATATAATTTTCCAGCACTTTTAATGATTTAGATTTATCATTTAAAAATTTAGATAATCCAAATTCAACAGCTGAAAGAAGCTTTTATTTTGTTTCAATGTGGTGCATTTACTAGCGGAATCAAACAAAAAGAAACTATCCTTGTTCTAAAGGTTAGGCTCCAGTAGACTTTTTTTTGTGTCGAAAGTTAAAATCAACCTTAAGAGGACGCTGATTCGACTCTATTGCAGACATCAAAACTAATTGTACGGAGAGGATCCTAAGGCGGCTTGCCAGGCAGGGTTCGAGAGCTGGAAGAAACGTTGGCGAAGGTGTATCGTCAATCAAGACATGCACTTGGGGGGCGGCAAGTTCGATAAAGCTTTATCCCTCGAAATTAACAAGTTATAAAATCAGTCTGGTCTTTTTTTGATGACATCTTGTATTTAAAGTATTTTAAGTATTTCTTTTTTAGATACACCCTCTTTACCTATTTAAATACCTCTTTAAAATGTATGCTCAAGAAACTAAAAAATACAGTTTTTAAAGTACAAAATGTATTTAAAATACGTATTTCAAATACGTATCTTTAAAATCTGCTTAACACGGTCTACGACACACTTTTGTTCCATACAATTAGACTATTCTGTGCATGGAAAATTAAAATTCCATTTATTTTGAAAATTGCAGTACATTAGGTATCTTTAAGTTACAAATACAAAGTTACAATTCAAATCTTGTTACTTTTAAAAGGTTAAATGTGCCTGTTACTCGATATCTTACTTCAGCATCTGGTACAATGACACCTATCCGGATCAGCTTTTCATGGAGTTTCCCTGATCCTGAGCAATTGCTGAGTTATTCCGTTGTTTGCATCTAAAAATAAATGCATCTTCTTAGCGTTCACGATTTTTGGAGCTCCGTTGGTTGTTAGTAAAAAATTGTCAAATAAATAATCGATCTCCATATTTCTAACGTATTTCAACACAAATTATTTACATGTTTTGTATTTTTAGTTGCTGTATATTATTTGCAAATAATTTTGAGTACATCTTAAGTTCAGAGTTCAATTCACCGAAATAATGTCATACAAATGAAAATCAAAAGCATTTCCTCACTGACTAATAAAGTGTCCAGTGTGTCTAGATTTTCGTGTACATACATTGTAGCAAATAACATTTAAAACGCATGACGTTGGTTTATTACTCAAATAATACGCAATAAATAAACGTACCATGAATTGCTAGGGGTGAGGGAGAGGTGGCTCAGGGCAACTTATGTCACTGCAATGACTCTGAGCGAGAGGTTCCAGGTTTGAGTCCCGACGGTGACAGGATTTGCGACCCTATCTAGTTAGCTAGGCTGAGTTGAGTCGCTGTCTGGAGGAAAATTCTAGTGGTTAGCTGCACTAATCAGTAATTTCCCATGGTTTCTCCGATCCCGGGGACCACGGATCGCGCGCGATATTTCCTTCCTCTTCCCTTTCCTATCCTCACCCCTTACACACACACCAACGTCCATTACACTACCACTCATGCTGAGAGCTTGTCCCGGTTGGGGCAGTACCCCGCTGGTGGGAGATATCTGACTGGGACAATCCCCGCTCGCCGCCAGTAGGTCGGCGCCGGATCTCGCCATCTAGCGGGGAAAGACCCTCGCCCCTCCAGAGGAAGAAGCGTGCACTACACTCACAGGACTAACTAACTTAGCAGTTGAGGCTTCCGGAATTACTAATCAATCAATGAATTGAAAAAGTTGTCTATATTTTTGTTACTGGATTGCCTTTAGTTCACACGTGTTCACAGTGAAAAAAATAAATTCCAATTTGTACGTCCAAAAACTTTATGCCGGGAGTACAAATTTGATGATCCATCTCAAAAAATATCTTTCTCATTTTTTGAAGGGGGTGTCAATATAAATATAAAAAAACAAGTATTGAAATAGGTGAATCAGATTCCCTCTCTCTTTACTTCATGTGGATGTAGAAAGCCTTCAGCGTCAGAAAAAAAAACTGCACCGTCACTGGAGCTTTCCCTCAAAGAATCTACATATTTCATTCCGTGCCTTCCCCGGAACAGAAGCTACAGTCCCATTAATCTCCCTTCAGTGGCTGCTGGGAAAGGCAGAACTGAGCGCGCGATAACCAAGTGGCAGAAGCGAAATGTACAGCGACACCAGCGCCGTCGGTGAGCAATGGGCCAAAACGTCTTTTTCCCTTGTCGCCTTTTTACGTACTTACGCAGTGAAGAGAAAGTATTGTAATACTTCGGAGGAAATCGGCGATTTTTCACCGAAAAACTCTATTGTCGGCCTCTAGTAAGGAAAAAGTGGACAAATCTTGTTCCAATATGTAGTAATTTACTTCCTCTATTACTCACTTTGTAACATGAAAAAAGTTGGTGATGGTGTTGGTGCTGATCTACCATTTGACACAATTCCTCACGCGGCGATTCGGTGGGCTCGCCCAGGAAAAGGATCCTTGACGCCTTTACCAATTTGGAAATGGACTCTTAGGCTGAGCGTTTCCACCGAGATTCAGCACCGCTCGAAAGGCATTGAGGTCTCATTCGTTGGGGAGGAAAACAGGAGGATCCCTTGCCCCCACTCCTTATTACGGAGTGCTTGCTTGATAAATTGAAAAATGAGTCAGTGAAAAGAGGTGTGCCTGTGTTAGCATTTGCTGATGATTTGGTGCTGTTAGTCAAAGGTGCCCCAACTCACAAATGAGTCAGTCTAAAGAATCCATCTCGAATTTGATGAAAGCAGTGACGAAGAGCATTTGAAGCCCACTCTGATGATGGTATTACTTTATATCTACGTAATGCCACATTAGCCCTACTAACTCGATTCTTAGGGAAGCGGATGGTTAAACCAGAATTGCAGTCAAACAGCATCTGTATATGAGTACTACAGATGGCATATTGTATCTGGACAATAGAGATGTAAGGCTGGGTTTGCTGCGGGCTCGCCCAACACTTTCCTACGGCAGCACTGAACCTAGGTTTACTATTAGAAAATCTGCAGATCCTATTTGTAGATGCGTAAGTTCCCGTCCGGGTTCTACCAACGGGCTTTAAAGACAGCCAAAGCATCCAGGCTCAACTGGCCCTATACTAAACACGAAATCAGGGCGTTTGAGAAGAAATGTTCCGATGACGAGGTAGCCGCCTCTAAGATTCTGGAATTCCAAGGGAGAGCGGTAAAGGCGCACATAAACGATCCGATTGGAAATATCTTTTTGAAAAACTATAATATTCTCAAACCAGGTCTTTTTATCAAGATACTTCAGTTAATGATAGAATAACGTTGCCAATAAATTTACTGTCATTTGGGGAAAGCCCAGAGAGGATATATATTGCGGAAAGCGAAATACAGCGATAGAAACCATGAAACACATTCTCAGTCAATGTACTAAGCCATCAAGAATAAAGCGTCATGACGAGTTCAGAAACTTCATAGACAGGAAGATGCTCCAAACGTCGGACACCATGGTTTCCACGGAAGCCATTTTCTCTCTTGCCTAAGGGGTTAGACTCAAATTTTTAAACAAATATTTTTTCAAAATCTGCCCCAATTTTTTCTTTTGTTTTTCACTTCGAATAGAGCAAAGAATGGTACAAAATTGGTTCTGGTTTCATTTTAGGTAAACTGTATTGTTGAAAATTGCAAAAAATTAACATTTCAAAACTACAGTATTGATGACAAATTTTCTCAAAATCTGGTCTAAAACGTAGTTATTTGAATAAACGTTTGCATTTTTTGGAAAAATCTAGTACTTTTTGCGTACTTTCTGCTTGAACTTAATTCAATTTACAAACAAAAATCTCAAAAACGATACCAAGTTTGTTCTTTAAATATTTTCCAAGGATACAGCAAAGGACGCTTAAAAATGCAAGAGCTAATCTTTGTTGCACTCTGAATTTTCGAGCACTTTATAAGTTAGATGTAATGGGAGTATGTGTGTGATTTTGTGGGCCCTAGTGCAATACTTCTAACCACTTTTTCCCCGTCCCTTTCCTCTCCTTCTCCCTCTTCATTTTTCAACTTTCTTTTTTTTGCCTTATCCTCAACGATACGATATGAAAATATAAATTTTCTTAGAGTTGTGTGAACTCGGGGAGAAACTTGATGAATGGAGAGTTGGCACAAAACAAGGTCAGTGAGAGAGACTGAGTTGAGTTTGCGGGACTATGGACGCCGGAATGTAGGACGGTTAGATATTAATGTGAAATTCTGATTTAAAACCCAATTAGTAGCAACTTCAGGATATTGGAAGTTTGGCGAAACCTTAGGGAAGGTAATTAGCAAGTTAATCGGTGGTTTTAAAAGAAGGAACAAGATATCCCCGGAAGCGGAGAATCCATTTGCCATCCTGGTTGTATGATTTCACAAACAATATGTTTGCTTTGTGTTTGAACTTAGTGTTGTTATTTAAATTGCCTCATGAGAGAGATAATAATCTCCGACAGCAACGTTTGGTGAATGGCAATACAGCTGAAGCTGAGTTAGTTACCTCCCGCTCAGAGTCGCTACAGTCACAGCGGCAATACTAGCTCTGAGCTAATTCAGAAGGCGTTTTATTTAGGTAACTTACGACAATACTCTTTTTTGTTTGTCAATGGAACGATCATCTTGTTCTCTATTGATTCCCCCGTCATTACTTTGTGTTTATGATTTTCCTCTCTCGCATTGTGTATTATTTGTTTCCGCTTTGTTTGTATTTTGGCTGCCCGAGCCCTTTTGGCCCTGGCGGAGCACTGTGCGCGGGCGGTGGGGCGGAGAGCACGTCGCGAAGCCAGCCGCCTGCGCAGGAGCTGTCTTCGTGGGCGTCGCCGCCGCCACGTGCTATCTTCTCTCGAGTTACGGGCGCCGCAATCTGTATGAAGGATCGCATGCAGCCGTGTCCTCGCCCAACGGGGACCTCTCCTCAGACCACTCCGTCATTTCGCCGAAGGGCCTTCTCGTTCCGCCCCTCCCCGCCCTCTCAGCCCCTCCCCGCCCCTCTCCACCCCTCTCCGCACCTCCCCGCCCCTTCCCGTCCCTCCCCGCCCCTCCGCGCCCCTCCGCGCCCCTCCGCGCCCCTCCGCGCCCCTCCCCGCCCCTCTCCGCCCCTCCACGCCCCTCCCCGCCCTCCCCGCCCTCCCCGCCCTCCCCGCCCTCCCCGCCCCTCCCCGCCCCTCCCCGCCCCTCCCCGCCCCTCCCCGCCCTCCCCGCCCCTCCCCGCCCCTCCCCGCCCCTCCCCGCCCCTCCCCCGCCCCTCCCCGCCCCTCCCCGCCCCTCCCCGCCCCCCTCCCCGCCCCTCCCCGACCCTCCTCGCCCCTCCCCCGACCCCCCCGACTCTCCCCGACCCTCCCCGACCCTCCCCGACCCTCCCCGACCCTCCCCGACCCTCCCCGACCCTCCCGACCCTCCCCGACCCTCCCCGACCCTCCCCGACCCGTCCCTCCTAGATACGCCTCGTTTCGCCTCGCTCCTCCCTTCACCGATTTGCGCTGCACTGCGCTACGTTACTCCACTTCGTACAGCCCGCTCCTT
Source organism: Teleogryllus occipitalis (assembly GCA_011170035.1). NCBI lineage: Eukaryota > Metazoa > Arthropoda > Insecta > Orthoptera > Gryllidae > Teleogryllus > Teleogryllus occipitalis. The sequence goes on from BLKR01001428.1 coordinate 245,997, forward strand.
CGCTCCTCCCCACGTCTCCCCGTCCCGTTTCGCTGACCTTCGCTCCGTACATCTCCGCCTCAAGGCCCTGTCTCACCCTTCCAGCTCCACATCTTCCCGCCCTGCACTTCCGCGCTCCACCCCAGTCGCTCCACTCAGCCCTGCTCCATCACCTCGGCTCCACTCAACTCCCACCGGCCCAGACATTGTCCTGTCCTGCCCCGCCCCGCCCCGCCCCGCCCATCCTCTATCTTACCATGCATCGGCTCGCTTCGCTCCGCTCCGCCCCACCCAGCCGCACCCAGCCGCTGCCCGCCCTGGCCGGCCCCATTCTTTCGTACTTAGCCCTCCCTTCCTCTACACTCCGCCCCTTTCCCTCACACCCTTCCCCTTTCCCTCTGCAACCTTCACGTCCCCTCCCCACCTTCCCCTTCCTCCCCTCACCCTCTTCCCACCTTGGGATCGGAACGAAGGGAAGGGAAGAGAGCGGATGTTCAGTGCATCTGAACAGGTAGAGTGAAGGCTACCGTCCTACAACTAGAGAGGTGTTTGTTTGGTTGCTAAGGTTGTGTAGAGAAATTTCTCTTCTCTTGATTCGATATCGCTTTAAATAATGACCACATTTTACTTAGGTACCCGACTCGCCCCACTGAAGGAACATTGTGTGTTGCTAACAAACATTCCTCCCATTAGTCTAAAATTGCGCTGAAATCCACAAACAAAGCAAATTGTCTGATCTGAATTGTTCCGTGAGATACACCCGGATTTCTTCCCTCGAACTCTGGGATGAAAGATTGGTATTTCATTACTATAGCTGAGACATAATGTTGAAAAAAATTTAAAGAAATTGCCACAACATCTCAAATATTATATTCATTTAATTTATACTTTCATTGCATGCATACTTACCTTACCCGGGAAAGTACAATGTTTTCACTACACGCATTTACAATGTTCTGCGATCAAAGTACATCGTCGTAACATTCAAACGTACATCATAAATTTCGTAGATATCGTGCAAAGGAAACGCCTCTTTTCAGGACACTTGCGTAGGTCTGCACTGGAAGGCACGCAAACAATGAAGTGAATGTACCTGAACCGACTACCTTTATTCAATTGAAAATCCCATTCACTTCATCAGTAGACAAAATGTTTGTGCGTGGAAATACTTATATTACTTGTACTTGGAAATTCCGTGAATACACGACTTAGAAATGCTGAGAGTTCTTTGCAGAAAAAGAAAGAAGCAAATAGCCATTTCATAAAGATTTTCTTAGAAATCATAGACGCAATATTCGGATTGCAATCGCTTTCCCTATTTGCTTATTCACAGTTTTCACATTCCAAGGCAGCCAGTTAAAGAAAGTATTTTTTTTTAAATATTCAATTAACGCGCATCAGGAAATGTGAATATTTCTCGGTTCTGAAAATTGTAAATAAGATACTCCTTCACATTTTAATATCTATTCAAAAATAAATATACGAATAATACAAAATTCTCAGAGAATGTACGTACCAAAAAGTGTTTTAGTTCATTGAGGAGTTTTTGTGCGTACACATTTTTACTGTTAGTAAAACATTAAAGCTTGGATTTAAATCTCCGCAAGATGTATGTTTCTTCTGACCATCTAATATATTATTAATGCTACATTCTAACATTTTATGGGCACGATCTCATAATATCCATTTACGAACGACCAAATAAATGCAGAAATTATAAATGAAAATGTTTAAATTGTAGTATCTGTACGGATGTTTGTATGTCCGACTGAATGGGGAACGGCATTAGAGTAACTCCGTGAAAGGGAATTGCAAAAAATCTCAGTAAATCTTTTGCAATCTAATATTGTGCGCTGGAAATGCAGCTTAAAATGAGCCTGCTTTAGAGCTTAATATAAGAACTAGACCAGACGTATGGAAGGCGATTCATTGCTGAATACTGCAGAAAAAAAGAGAAGAGAAGCTTGGGTAACGTGCATGAAAGGCATCGTGTCGTTTCATTCATCGTTCCGCAACCAAATCGCCAATTCATTCCACCGTTTTCCCTTTCATCCGTCCAACCACTCCCCTCCCCCGACCACATACACGCTCATCTCCAACGCCCGCCCACGCACACTGCCTCCCTCCCGCCCGCCCGACCGCTCCTCCACCCCCACAACCCAAAAAACCGTCCGCCTAACATTCTCGCTCTCTGCTCCGGACTCTTCAAGTCAACCACCCCACATCTATCCGAAATTCTACAACTCTTCAGATAGCAGCCGAATGCCGGGCTAATATTGTAACAAACGGGCTAAGAAGTGTGCGCGATCTTTCCTTTCCTTCCTCTTCCATGTCCCCTCCTCCCCTCCTCTTTCGAGCACACATACACTATCATGTGCGTTAATCATGTATCACAAAAGCTTAGTGCTTGTCCCATTAGTGCCCAACTGGGGAAGATACCTGGAGAGGGAAATCCCCCGCTCGCCGACGTGTAGGTTGCTGCTCCATCCAGCCAGGGAGGAACATCACTACCTCCCAGAATGAAACATTCACCACACTAACGGGATTCATGATTATAGCACTTGACGCGACTGGAAACGCCAATGCCTCAACACCTTCCCAACTCTTTTCCCCCATCCACGTTATCTCCCACCCATCCACCTCCCTACCGTCCCGCCAGCCTACCGGGGAGGTCACTCTGTCTCCACCATTGCCCCACCGCCGCAGCAACGCCACGCAGGGTTATTTATTAGAGCCCGTCTTGCGCGCGCCGCTCGCCGCCGTTGACACTTTTTGCCTCACGCCGCCGCCGCCGCATCCGTCTTTAAAAAAGTTAACGCTCCTCCCTCCCCCCCGGCGCCCCGCCGGCGCCACGACGCGGCGCGCCGTTTGCCACGGAAAAGGGAAGCAACCAACACATTTTTATCCTCCTATTTTCCCCTCGACCTGCAGCTCGGCCGAGGGCGACAGCGAAGGGGGCGGTGCCGTTTTGTCAAGCGCTCGCTGCACCCTTCCTTACCACCGCCTCGTCCCGCCATCGTCATACTCCACTCGCCACGACGACTAGCTGCGCTTGCTCTCGCCGCTCCGCGCTACCGACAGCGCCTTCGTACTCGCCTCTGCCCCCCTCTCCATATCCGCCTCACTTCCGCCTTCGCCTCTACCTCGTCATCGCCTTCGCCTCGCTTCCGCTTCATCTCTGTCTTCGCCTCCATCTTCACTTTCGCCTTCCCGTCGCTTCCACTTATCCTCTTCCTGCGCCTCCACCACGTCTCCGCCTTCGCTTCTGACTCTTCCTCGCCTGGACCTCCGCTTTACCGTCTTGCCTCCCAGCTTCCACCTCCGCTTCACCTCCGCCTCCACCTCGTCTTCGACTGTGCCTGCAAGTCTCTGGCCTCAACCTCTGTTTCACTGCCTCGCCTCCTTGCCTCGCTTCCCGTCTCTGCTTCACCTCCACCCCCGCCACGCCTCCGACTCTGCTAGCACCTTCCATCGCCTCGGCAACCGACTCCGTCACCATTCCGCCATCACAACCCCCACCCACCCACGTCCGGGCGGGACTTCCACGCGCCATCAACCGCGCTCGTCTGCCCCAATGCGCTGCCGCCCACACTCGCGGCGCACGGCGGCCTCCCTCCCCCCCCCCTCGGGGCTCGCGCTGGCCCTCCCCTCACTCGGCGCTGAATTCGTATCGCGCGGGCTAGGAGGCTCTTTTATGACTCTACCTTGATTTCGTTTGATTTATTTTGACAATGAGCAGTAAAAACTGTAGTGACGTATGGTGCAGAAGTACAATCTGCGCACGTTTTCTTGACCTCTGCAATCCCTTCCCACCTTCTAACCCTAGATAGATGAATGATGAATAAAATTTCCATCAAAGCTAGGTTAGTAACGTAGGAAATAGACGTTTTTGCTCCCGCGTTACAGAAAATTGTTTGCATAGGTAAACTACAGAAGTGATAAGAACATATTCCTGTCTCTACTCCTACCACAGCTAGGAAAAGCAGGCATCAACTAAACATGTGCACAGTGATGCTAAATTTACATCCAGAAGTAAAATTTCATGAGCGGTTGAATTTTCATAGCAGCAGCTTTATTATTGTCCTATCGTAACTATCATCAACTCTCCCGTAAAATGGGACAATAGACAAAAATAGTAATTTATCACGAGAAAATGAGAAATAACATTAATTATAAGAAGTAGGGAAAAGAATAGCCAAAGTAATAACAATCGTATTTATTTGCAACTTCGTTCTCATTCATCGAATTACGGGTGATGTAGTGGTGAGACCGCTCACGTTCCATTTACGAGGTCAGAGGTTCGAATTTCGATTGACCCTGTGGAATTTGTGGTGGACAAAGAGGATTCGCGATTGGTGATCTCGAGATTCTCCCTTTACCCAGATCTGTCGCTTATTCCATCATTGCTCCATCATACATCATATGATCATCACCCTCCCCTTCAATGAATCTACTCACGCGTGACCAGGTGACTGAGGAACTGAAAATCGTAATAACGATAATAATAATAATAATAATAATAATAATAATAATAATAATAATAATAATAATAATAATAATAATAATAATTATTATTATTATTATTATTATTATTATTGTAGTTATTATTATTGTAATTATTATTATTATTATAGTAATAAAATAGGTTGAGCAAGTTCCCACAAGAGGCTTATTTGATTGCTGTTAGAAACACACATTCACGTCGTCCTGAATATGTAATTACCAATGCACCCAAACCTTACATCCAGTGTGGCTAAAAGATTGGAACTGGCGTCATAATAACAAAATTCATTAAACGTGTGTTAGGGTAAACAGGGGAGGACGCATTACAATGCAATAGAACGTGGGAAGTGTGATCATGTTTCTTCTTCTAATTTAAAAACTAAAGGTAACATGGCGAATATACTAAAAATTTTAGTAGACCTGAGAATATCTACCTGAGATGACCGGATAAACATTAGTAGAAGGACGTCTGTAAAAATATTCCATGGGAGATCCCCATTAACGAAGAAAATTTCGATCCGCATAGGAGTTCTGGGATTTTGGCAGGATATTTCAAACACGTTTACATAAAGTAGTCGGGGTAATGGCAGAGGAGGTCAAGAATAAGGATTTTGAGTAAGGATAATTGAATAGTGTTGCATTAAAACGAACAATAAGGCATTGTTCATTCCTATTTAGGGCTATTTAGCGTCGTTGAAAAGCGCGCGTGTTTAAAATTCTAACAAGCCAATGATTGTCAACTGAAAAAGTATACGTTTCTCTCAAACATCAAACCAATATTTTTTTTTAATAATGATATTCAGTACAAGAAAACGTGCGTCGTTTAAGGTGGTATGTACGGACTAGACGCTACTCAAACCTCGACCATATATTACATCTACAGATTAACAAGGGATGCTTGTAAACGTGAAAAGAGCATTTAATTTTTTTTTTGTAAATTGTTAAAAGAGAAGTATTGAATAGTTGCTCCAGAAAAACAATGTTTACCAATAAATATAGTCTGTCACATGATTTTTCATTTTCATAAGTTGGCAATATCTAATAGAGATTAGGTTGACTTCGGCACCCGCCCTTCTTTCCTGCGTTAAATATTAGTCCACATTTTTTACAATGAGAGTAAATTATCGTTAAATAATATGTGGTTATGTATTGTACGAAATTTTAAGGTTTTTAGGGTGGTTTAATCTCGTTCTCCATGGTGGGGACAATAGCATCTACAGCATAACTCCTAGACCGAGAGCCAATACTTCAGGTTGTGATTAATTTCGCAGCAATTTTTTTCAATTATTTCTCAGAATGCTCGGTGAGGTATGCTACATTTAATACCACCTAATTCCTAAAAACATTACTACTTATTGAATAAAAGAAAGTACCATCACCGTATAATTTCTATAATAATTTTAAGAAAACGTACATCTGCGAAAGTTTTTTCCATAAGAACCTGTACTAATTTAAACATTTATTTCAAAAATTAGGCCGGTAAGGGCCATTTGTTCTTACCGTTTTGAAGAATAGATATTATGGTTTCATTTAAAGTTTTTTGAGGGGGTACTTCACCCTGGTCTATCTATCAAACATACCACCTTAAAAGCGAGCGTTGTTTAAAACTCGAAGAGAGACAACGACTACGAACTAAAAAGTTATACGTTTCCTCTCGAGCACAAACCAAATATTTTGTTTCATCCTGTGGAAGGCCCTGTGCGAGGGCTGCTTCCTTCCCTGCCGACCGCCCTTTGCAGGGAGCCGCGCGCGAGCCGCCCGCAGCGAAAGGCGCGGTCGCTCTTCCAGCTGCGTGGGCGTGGGCGTGTGGGCGTGGGCGGAAGCGCGAGCACGCGCACGGCCCGCGGCGAGCGCCGGAAAAGGCACGCGCACGTGCGCGCCGCGGCCGCACGCAAAAAAGAGCTTCGTGCGGACGGAGGAACGATGTAGCGAGATGAACATTAGCTTTTTCCTGCCCGAGATGCGCGCGCGCGCGCGTGGTTGGCTGCAATGCAGCTGACATCGTGTGGAGGAATAGGACGTTGTAATTGAAGGATTGCTTACGAAAACGACGTTACTACAACTTGGGTTTACTTGGGTGGGTTTGAACAACTATAATCGTTGAGTGATGTTACTGTGTTTTGTAAAAAACGACTTGGGTCTCCTTTTAGAGCGAAAACAAATATAAGCGATTTCACAAAAACATCCTCCAGATGTCTTCTTACAAGTCGTACATGTCTATTGCAGTGACAGTATAGTGACACTGTTAATATGGTTCATAAGCTGTACGCCTCTGTCTGTTGATAATCTTAATTTTTATAAAGTATTAGCAAGTGTCAACTGTGGTGGGTAGGAATCATAATTATTACAATAGTATAATGTTATGTAAATCATTTCTAAGTAAATATTCTGCTATGGGTAGAAATAAGCAGGGATAGTGTTCACTTGATGTTGTTCAGTTAATACTGTACAGTTAATATTGTCACTACAAAAAATTATTAAATTTTGATCTATTGTTTACTCGATTTTATTGGTATATGTATTATTGTATTTCTATTATTGTGTATTACTACATTTGATTTTGAAAATTGACATTGCCATTATTCTGGACAATAAATATAGTTCTTCCCACTCCAAAGTATCTTTTTTTTGTATTTGCCATAAGAAAATTAACAATAAGTAAATACTGTAGTTATTTTATACAATAACGTATCATTTTATATTAAAGATAATTAGAATATAACTATTATATATTATAATTATAATATAATTATTACGTATTTAATAAGACAAACAACAAAGTCATTTTGGATGAAAAATTGAATTAGATAAAACATATCTCAACCTTTCATAAGAAAATTTAATTTTCAAGTATATCATTCTATTTCTTAAAAAAATTGTGTATTGACTCCAATTCCCTGAGGATGCTTTATTTAGTGTAAGTTGACTCTAGAATATAATATGGTATACGTTTTTCGAGAGGAGCTTTTAAAAGTTACACAGACTAAGAATGTCTCAAAAGCATTTCATAAGAATAAAATTGAGTAAACCAAGAAGAGAAAACTTAAGTCATTTTGCCGATTAAAATTCTTCCCGTTCAGCATCTCTTTTTTTACAAATTTTTAAAGATATTTTATACTAGAAATGGCAATACTGGTATCAGGATCTTATTTTATCAAACAAGAAGTTGTCAGAAATTATTTAGGTTTTCAAAAGTTAATAAATCTGCATTTAAACAGTCTTTTGGTTATAATGGCTCTATTTTAACCATCTGCGAATTAATATTAACTCCACCCCTAATTTAAAAACCACCTTGAAGAATTATTAACTCTGGTTATTTTTATTTAACGATGTAAGATTTTTAAAAGTTTCTACATAATTTAATGTAATGTATTGACTTTAAGGCCATACTTTGGATTACAGTATATATACTGTCATAGTTAACTAGTTATCTACTATTCATCTCTAATAATTTGATATTTGTCTTCGTGTGACTTTGCCCTCCTGAAATCTTGGGAAGTATTAATCATTGTGTAAAACTCTATTTTCCAAACCTATGTGTCATACTGTATATTCTACTGTGTTATTATTTTTATATTGTGATATGTAATTATATCACAATGTGATATATGTGATGTATATAATTATAAGAAGTGTGGAACATGTGTTTTTAATTATTTGAGTTCGTCACAAATTCAGGTAGCTGTAAACAGCTCACAAAGCTGCCATCTATTAAAGAATCATTCAAATAAATAAATAAATCTTAGAAATATTAAATCTGCGGGTTTCGCACGGACAACGCAGAGGATTTTAAATTCCCGCCCAATTTTTTGTGTATATTATTGTGCATACATATGTATTGTATTGCACTATTGTCATTCGGAAATCATCTGGATGTTTTAGTGTCGTAAAACTGCACTGGGGGCGTCAATAACTAGAAGATTGATACCATCATAATATTTAATAAATGTAAACAGAACTTCATTTTTCTTTACAAAGCAGAACTTCGCTTTCCGCCCAGAAGCTGCAAGATAGCTCTGAGGATCGCTACGCGATCAAAAAGATCTTAAGTTTAAATATACATATTATTGATACCAGACAACATCTTTTATTTACATTTATATAAGAAGATATCTATATAACCCATGACTTGCTTGGGTGAAAGTTTTGTGAGGCGACCCCGTTAAACGATTGCTTTTCTGAGTTCTTCGGATCTGTGCCAAACTTGCATGAGCAGTAACAAAGAACGGGCCAGTGACAGGGTGATCCTCTCTACCCTGTCCTATCCCTTCCTTTTTCCTTTCGAGTCAGGTGATATAGCAGCTTCCAATTATCATACAGCCCATTCCTCACCATGTACACATATCAGAAATCTATAAAGACTCAAAATACTGTATGTTGCAGTGTTAGAAAAAGAAAAAAAATGATAAAATTGTGGCTCTAGCTATGGGCATAAAATTCGTTCATCAGCAAAGTTTTTTGATATTATCTATCCAATTGAAAACATACTGCTTTCAGCTCATGAACTGGAATTGATTAAAAAACTTCCGTAATCATATATTTTTACTTTGCCATGCTAGTGTGGAAAGTGTGCCACGCCGAATGAATTTGCTTCCATGGCCACGAATTAAATTACTTTCTTGCACTTGAAGTGAAATGGGCTGTTCATCGCACCCATTTTGTTCTAAATTTCTAATATATATTTTTATATTAGAATGTGGTTGACAATAGATGCATAACGATATCCTAATGCAAAATAATAATTTTAACATTATTACTGTTCAGTTCTCTCGATTCGCTAATCATTCGTTAATTATTACAATCTCGATAATATTGTAATCAAATTGCCTTTCGCAATCAAAGATTAATTCTCTAAATTGTACTGTGTGATGAATTGTGTATTATTCCCAATTTAATGTGGGGCGTGATTAATATTTTATATGACACAGTTTTTTCTTAAATCGTTAATTTTTAGTATGATGTAATTTCAACTTACATTAAAAATATAGAATGCGTTTGCACTTTATCCCGCGTCCCCAGCTAATAAAATAACAAAAATCAAATTGGGAGTGTATATGGCTTTAATGCACTATTATTGTTTCCTTTCTTTCGCAATTAACTTCCGCGAAACGTGTCGTCCTAACTACATGAAATCGATCAGTGTCCGTTTGATTAAAGCGAACCTCTTTCTGCCGAATCGCTGCGTTCTGCTCAAAATCTGTGCAATCGTTCTCCTCATTTGTTCGCTCGGAGATCACTTCTTTTCCGTAGCCCGTTTGTTAGCTCTTCGCTGGTAATCAACTATCTCCTGGTGCAAAACCAGGCAGACGGCTGAGCGGCTGCGGAAGAAAAGGATTGGGTGGATCTCCAATGGCGACACGTCGCACTGGCTGTAATGTTTCACTGAGAGCATTGCCATGCCTGCTGCACGGATTATGACCAGGAGGCCCTACGCTTGCTGTTCGGATAGTGGCGATTTTTTCAACACTAAATTGTTACGTCTCAGCCGCTAACTGGAGGAGAATTGAATCGGTCGATAGTTTTCCGTGGTTTCTCCGAGCCTCGCTGTCTCAAAGCCACGCAAATCCTGGAACAGTACCCTAACATTTGGGACATGGACCGCACGCGATCTTTTACTTTCTTACTACGAAGTAGAGAGAAAGTTATGTAATGCTGCGCGTAAAAAACCACGAAGTTTCGACAGAAAAACTCTTATTACGGGGCCCTGATAACGAAAAAGTGCATTGCTAATTTTAGTTGCTAAATTTAGGGGGGAAAATTCTCTAACTCGTGCTGCAGACAGAACACATGTTTTGTGGGTCCTTGATACCGGAAAAGGGAATGACGGCAAAACGTCCGTCTGTGAACAACGCTAGTGGCTAAACCGTTCGGCCGAGTTTCTCCAAAATTAATATTCCCTAATCGATCTTGCAGATATTGCGGCCCCTTGAATTTGAAACCGATTTATCAATTTTGGGGGTACTCTACTTGAAGCCCCTAGAACATTTTCAAAATTTTCAAAAAAGAAAACTCGATCGTTTTTTATTAATTTGTTGTTGGATAGTGTGAAGGATGTTTAAGAGAAAGGTGCATGTCTCATTTCCGTTGAAAGCCTTGATTTTTCGAAAATTGCAAAACTTCATATTTGTTTCGGAGTCTTTCCACAATTAAATTATTAAAGATAGAGATTTTTCCCTTAATGAAATCTGTTCCATAAAGATAGAATTTGAAATAAGGTCATATACAATTTTTCGAAAATTTGAGTACTTTTCGCGTAATTTTGCATGAAATGCGGGCAAGAAAGTACGTGCTGTTTTCTCACCACTGCTTCTTTTGACTAGTCGCTCTATGGTTTCAGAGGCCCACTTTTTATGGCCGGATATTATTAATGAATTATGACACATTTAAGTGTAAATACATGATAGGCATTGTAACTACAGAACTACACACTGAAGAAAAAAGTGCGCGCGTACATTTACATATTAATAATGTTTTTAAGTAATTTGTGTAATAATTACATGCTAGCTTAACGCTTGCCATGTGCTCTCTAATTCTCTTGCATCCAATGCTTCTACTGGAGTTATATCTTTCAAAACCTAATGATCATTCTTCAACTCTCCACGATTGCACTTTACTTCTTGTTCTTGTTTCACTTTCTCTGACTCCGGCTCTTCATTTGTCAGCGAAGCTATTATTTCGGAAGGAACATTTAATGTGTATTGGTGTATTGTGCCATTATTTCTGAATTAATGCTATATATAGGACGTGAAGTGAAATTGATGTATTGAAAATGTCTTCCAGATTATTATGCGTGTCGATATATTTTGCTCGATAATGTCTATTATATTTGTATATTTTGTGGCTTTCTATAGATCTCTATTCTACCAAATAACCTTTTGACATCACTGTGATATCAAATCTTTCTTTGACATACTATTTTGTCTGCAAACATAGGGATATCAGAGTGGTTGCAAAGAATGAAGCATTAAAACTAATAGCTATGAAAAATTTCTGTGAAATAAATATATTCGCCAATTTCATTGAAGCGAGTATAAATATGCAAGGACAGGACACTTTTCAACTTCGTCTTGCCTCGATGGCTCGCACTTCAGCGCAGAAAACAACTTGGCCGGGGAAGTATCGACTTGAAAAGCGTGCTTCGAAACAGGGGAGCCAAGTATCAAAAAAATTGAATGCAAAACAGTTAACGTTGAAGTGTTTACGTACATTATAGTGCTCCGAATGTTCATTTATGACAGTTGAAAATTTGCATTTTGACTGCAGAATCGGATCATACAAAACATAGTGAGTCTTGAGCATAGAGTTTGTCCGGGCTGGAATGATCCTCCTGCCGGAGGAGATATCTGGAGGGAAAATCCGACGTGCAGACGGGCGCCGGATCTCACCTTCCAGCAGGGGAAGATCACCACCCCAGCAGTAACCTACATGGTGGAACTTCCTGCCAAATATAGGTCCCTTTCAAATTTATCTGTCAAAGTCAGCAGCTAATCTAAAAGGATGGACATACTACGACAGTTTGAAAACAATACAGGTAAAGGGTTTCCTTCCCTCGCACATCAGAACTAACGAGCAAGATGTTGCAGTACACGAATAAATAATACATGAGAATCATCTCGTTCACGTGGAGTTCTAAGTCTGAAGTCTACAGGTAAAATTGAATGGACAGTGAACCATGGAATTATTGTGTTACGTTACTTTCTCCCTCTACGGCCATGACATATGTTTGGCCCTTTTTGTCCGTTCCTCTTATTGCCCCCATTTCTTTTTTCTTTTTATTCTTTCTCTCTCATCCTTTCATCAATTTGATAGCGGCCATAATTTTATTTATATTATCTTTTGACATAAGTTCGTAAAGAAATAATCTCAATAATGTGCATTAGAATGTATTGAAATTGTCATCCACTTTCTTTATTTTTATTTATCGGATATATTTTGAATAAAAGATGATTAAAATTGATATATATGAAACGTACGACTTATGTAACCTTGTTTTAAAAACGAAGCCGAATGGAGCCATTAAAGCGATGAAAAATAGTCTTCGTTTTTATTACGGTTTTATTCGATTTCACATTTTTTCTCGTGCTTCTTTTCTCTTATTAGTAAAGATGTAGCATACAGAGTGATTCATAGTGGCGTTAACTTTTTCATGGGCAAAACGAATATATTCGCTGTTGCTCTAGTGGCAGTTCTGGAGCAACAACACACTAGTTTTGAATTTCAATGCTCTTCTGCCTCGCCTCGCCCCTCCCCGCCACAACCCGCACCCCCGCCATTCTCTTCCCCGCTGGCCCCTTCCCACCCGCCTCCCTCCACTATCCCCGCCGTGTCCCTTTTAGGTACTACATATTCATTTACGTCGGCATTTTCATTTCCGTTACCAAAATTTTCGGATTGAAACAAATTTAGGATAATCTGTTAGGATCACCAATCCATATTTTTTTTCATCTGGACAAAAGTATTGGTGCGAAATTTCAACACATTAGCTTCAGTGTCTTAGAAGTTCAAAATTATTTTCGAAAATTATTGGCAGATAGTTATTAAAACGTACTTAGGTAAGTTGTAAATATACAGTTTTAAAATCTAATTTTAAAAATCATATTCCTTAACGTACAAAAATCATCAGTGTTACTTATCACTGAAAATAACTTAAAACAACACATGAGCATTGGATAACAAGATAAGGGTATCAGTACCAGGTATCACATCATGTACCCACATTCTTTTATCATCGTCATTATTTTCATTCTTCTTTCGTTTCCGACGTACAACAGTCATGTGCTCACATTTCTGCTTATTGGTCTATGCTCATTAAATTTATATCCGTTTGCTTTCAATCTATTTGAAAATTATATTAATACAAATTTTCGTTCAGTTGTAAAAAGATAGTATGAGTAGGACAAAACATCTGTTTAGCTGTTGCATACAATTTAAAAATGTATATTGATAATAGTGATCTGCTGCAGCATAAATGCTCCGGAATAAAACGACACAAAATGTTTTTTCAAGAAGCATTTACCACACACTGTTCAAGACCAACGAATAAAACTTCCATGTAAAACTGCAATAAATACTTTTTTAACAAAGGCAGTCTTTGCGAAAACTGCAATAACAGTATAGTGTACACGGATATACAATACATTTAACTAGTAAGAAGATAAAGTTGCTGTTTCATATTGTATCAAGTGAATATGAAATGGAAAAATGAAATAGCGGGCGGGCTGGCTCTTTCTTGGATCTGTGATGTTGCAAGACGTCAGCTTCGTCATAAGTAGTGACGCATTGAGTTTGAGAATTCATTCGGTACGCGCAATATGAGAACACACGGATTAAGACAATTGAATACTTGCATTTTTCAGCTAGAATTGAATTTCATTGTTCTTGTATTTTTCAGAGTTCCTGGAATCTAACGAAATAATAGACAAATCTCACACTTCCTTTTAATTTCTGTGCGCTTTGAAAATAATAAAGCAAGTAAAAGAAGACACTCATTTATCACTAGGTAATTTACACGGCGTTCCACGAATATTAATTTCGCACAACCGTCTATTAAGCGTTCTCGCCCGCTTCGCACGCTTTGCCTGTCTCCCCCGCACGCTCTATCGGGCTACCATGGCTGTGCTGCTCACCCCTGCCCCGCGCAGTCTACTTCTGGATCACTTCTTCCCGGTCAAGACGGTTCGTCCGTCTCTCCTACACGCCCTTTCGGCATGGCCATGGCCGTCCTGTCAACACCTCCCCCTCCGCCCTGCTCATCCAGACCCTTCCGCTCTATCTGTTCTTCCTGCTCATCATGTTTCGTCTGTCTGTCCCACCCACGCCCTATCTGCAAGGCCATGGCCGTGCTGCATCACCCATCCAGCCCATTCCGCTCTATCTATTCCTCCCATTCATCTCCTGCTTCTTCCGTCTTTCTGGCTCGCCCATTCCATCCACTCGACCTGCGCTCCTCCATTTCCTTTTGTTTCTTCCACTCTTCTCGCCCTTTTCGCTTAGCCCGTTCCTTGCTATCCTTTCGCTCCTTCTCCCCCTCCCGCTCTGCCAGCGCTGTCCTATCCGTCGGATCCTGCTGCCCCCCCCCCCCGCGTCACACGGCAACGCCGAGCAACAATCAAGCCCAGATGGATGGGGGATTGCATTTACATGAATATTAAAAGAAAACACTTTGAAATACCAGTGTTCACACATTCGTGCCAAAATTAGGAGCAATCACAGTGACACGTACAAACGTACTACGCAGTAATTTTTTGCAATTATTCAGTATTTTTTGCGTTAATTCGGCTCGTACATAGATGAACAGATGGGTAACAACGGATCAGACTGAGTGAGATTCGTTTTAGTATTACAATAAGCAAGATGAAAAACTATTTAAAAGCTGAAAATTTGAAAATCACTGACACTTCAGATTTATTTATCTGTATTAACGTATTGGTATGTTGCCGGAATTCCCAAGATATTCTTGTTCTGATGCTAAGCTTCACCCTCTGACGTAAAAATTAGTAATTGTATCTATGTACAAGGTGAAATTAATAAAGAAGGATAATATGCGTACAGTAGGTATATTGGATCTAGCCTTAGAATCTCGCAAATAAAATAATAGGAATTGGGTAGGCGGAGTAGGAGACGCAGGAAGATGAAGCAGGTGGGAGATAAAGGGAAAGGAGAGAGGGAAAAGTCACGAATACTCGTTGCTCTACAGCCGGCCACCCACGGAGGCTGAATTTCAATGCGGCAATGAGCACGTGCCCAGCATCCAAATACCCCCGCTCTCTCCGCCGCCCTCTGTGCGGCACTAGCTTTTCAGCTAGGTCGAATTCAGTCGCTGTCTGGAGGAGAATTCTAGCGGCCGGCTGCTCTGATCGGTAGTTTTCCGTGGTTTCTCCGATCAACACCAGGCGAATGCCGGAGCAGTACCCTACCAAACGGGCCACGGACCGCGCGCGATCTGTCCTTCCTCTTCCTTGTCCTCTCCTCTCCCCTTACACACACACACACACACACACACTAGCATGCACTACACTACCACATATTCCGGGAGACCGGTCGGGAGCTTAGAGCTTGTCCCGGCTGGGGCGGTGCCCCGCTGGTGGGAGAGTCCTGGTGGGGGGAAACCCCACTAGCCGACTGTAGGTAGGATCTCGCCATCCAGCGGGGGAAGATCGCCGCCATCTCCCGAGAGAAAAACATGCACTACACTAACGGGACTAATGACCGAAGCAGTTGACGCACCCGGAAACACGAAAAAATCAATCAATCAATCGTGTCGCCTCTTGGATGAGCCGCCACGTCGCAATGGGATCCCTCAACCCTTCGTTCGCGCCTCGCGCGGGGCAGACCGCAGCTGCGTGACGCGCCCGCTCCCCCAAGCGGATGCGGCTTTCCATTGTCCGCAATGGGCCTCCTTCAAAACGGTGCTTTCCAAGCCAAAGCAAATGTAAAATTTCACTATCACTTTGAACCTTTGATAGTTTATTGTATGTTTTAAATTTGCGTACACTTTCAGAAAATATCATTAATCTTCTCTCCGCCGGTGAGATCTCAAGAAATGTATTTTTCATCAGCAAACACATTATGTAAGAGAAATGTCTATTTATTTTAAATAAAACATTAGTTAACTTTAGGCTAGTTAGAAGCACTTACGTTGAGTTTATACTTATATATATATGGAATCCATATATATATATATATATATATATATATATATATATATATATATATATATATATATGGAATCTGACAAATGAAATGTATAATTTAGGAAAGTCTGAAGTTTTTGTAAAAGTGTTTGTTAGTGGTGGAGGACGGAAACCCCATTTTATCTATCTTTCCATCATTTTCAAGGTATTTACAGTAAGACCGTTTTCATAATGAAAACTATTGAAGAAAGTGCTTGGTGCATTTTTCGAAAAGTCCATAATAAAATTGCAATTCAATCAGGAGAAAAGATGTATTAGCTGTTAATCCATATTGATTTCACATTTTCGTTTGTAGTGTTTAATCTAAGTACTTCTCGCATCTTTTTTTTAAATGTCGAATTTTAACACCCTCATAACATCAATTTCTTGATTGTAAGCCATTTTTTGTTTCCTATAATCTTCAACAAAAGTTTGTGAGCTTACAAGGATCATTTTCACTGTGACGTTTCTATTGCGGAATGTTATAATATCTCTTCCAAGGTGACCCTCTAAATTCCTCCTACATCTACATTTACTAGGCGTTGGTTTCTCTTTCCATTTTGTTTTGTCTCTCGAATGAACAAACGACTATGCAAAGAAACTTTTGGGAACGACAGTGAACAGCGCATGGAGAATTTTCTAGGAACTCGCTCCAATGTATATCAAATTAGGGAGAGCAGTTGCAAACCAATTGTCTCCTTCTACAGACTTCCTTCTTAATGTTCTCTTATTTCTACTCTTGGTGCTCATTTTACTCAAGAATGGAGAGAACGAAATCCCTAGCTACTGATTTCTCCCCAGTTTTAAGATAGGTAATACTTAAGTTAATTTTGTTTCATGTTGCTTATTTAGCCGTAATGTGAAGTATTTTAATATATATATATATATATTAAGAGTACTGCCTTTATCAGTTAGTGGTATATTGAAGTAATTAATATTAGTAGAAACTTATTTCTTAGAATCTGCTTATTGTTGAAGCATTTGCGTTCAAATTAATTTAATGTATCAAGACAACCAAAAAAACAAGAAACATTAATTGGAATAACAGAATTTATATGAAATGCATGCATCACAGATTCAGCATGCAATGCAAGATATCTGCTAATTCTGTATAAAATGACAAAATAAAGATTAAATATGTGTAATAATAATGCAAACTATCCCTGTCTGTTTCAGGTAAGAATCGAGGAGTGTTCCATTTTACCACACGAAGTAGAATGAAGTCCAATACAGGGTAAGACAAAGACCATGAAATGTTTAAAAACTCATTGTTGACCAATATTCATGAAACTTGATCACACGTATCACACGTTTAATGTCCTTGCTTCTCCTGAGAATATGTATTGTTTTTAAGTACACTACTTTTGAAATATTCTTTTATAATTGACCAAACGTATAACCTACAGTTTATTAAAAATAGCCTAACAATTTAATGTTACTGATTTAATTACTTATTTCATGGCATTTATAGTAGTTTTGTTTTGTGAATTGGTAGAAATATATTGAAAGATTACTAATTAATTTCTTTAAATATTTATATTTTCGTAATGAAGAATAATTTACTGAGATGTCAAGAAAATATGTATTTTTTATTAATCACCTTTACTACAACAAATGACTTTAAGTGACAGTTACAGAAACTTAACCCCTAATTATGAAAACATTCAGCAAAATATTTTAAAGTGGCAAACATAAGAAAATACCATTAATGGAGGCACCTTAGAATTCAAATTAATTGTATGGAAAACTTAATGTTTTTTACAATTGTTATAAATGTGAGTTCTTAGTTTCAAATTTTTTCATTAAAATAATTGACAATGATTACTTTTAAGTACAGAACATTAACAACTTACAGAAAATTCTAGTACATAGAAATGTTTTTAAAAAATCCCGAATTTTACATTATTCAGAGTTTCGTTGGAATCCTGTTTATGAAATGTGAACAAGACATTTAATAAATTTTGGGAATCAAGGACGAAATTATCAATGAAGTTAATACTTAGAGTTTTGATTATCACCTTTTGTCTCATGGTGACGCATGTTCTTTTGGACATGTATTAGATTTTTTGACAAAATGCATACTGAAATTATTATAAGATATAAATATCAAATATTATTGTTTATTTATTAAGTAACTCGTCTTAATGAATTTAACTTTTGCTTTGTAAATTATCAGATAAATGTATTAGTAATTTTTAAGTAATCTTAATAAATTGTCATTTTATTGATAATAAATTATAAAGTACTCCAGATATGTCCTTCGATATATTAATCGGAACTGGTATATTGTGGAATTTGTATGCAAGTGAAAGTCACTTAAATCCAAAAACCTTGGATTCTACTAGATTCTACTAAATTTATCTTCTCAATACTTCTATGTAAATTGATGCTAAACCTCTTTTCTTTTTCGCATACTTTCATTATAACGTTGCTTTTCAGTAACAAAAAATTATACCTAAGGATTCATTTTGTCTTTTCATTTTCAAGGTTCTGTGACTTGTGAAAAATCGACAATTTAGGACATCCAATCTCCAGGACTTCAGGGATATTACTAGTCAAAATATTTGAAAAATGTTTCTTAGCTTCTTTAATAATTCAAAAACATAAAACATGGACTTAGTGAGTTAGAAGTGTATACTAACGATATACTTTTCCATTCACATAACAATTACATTTTTGTTAGACATCAATACCTATCATTCCCCCTTGTTGTATTCCTAGAATTTCCAGTTCAATTTATTTCTTGAAGTTTATAATGTAAAGCGATACCATTTTGTGCAAAAATTAGCTTGTGTAATTATGAAATCGGTCACATCCCGTTGCGTTGGGCAGCAAAGGGGAATCGTTTACCTTTCTGGAGATATCAAACGACACCTGGAACTGGAGTAGAATAACCAGATAAGTGGTTACAGCTCCTACGATCTGGTAACAAGGACAATAAAAATAAATAAGAGAATTAGGTGATAATTGAAAATTCAGTCGTGAAAATTTCATGTTTGTATTCGACTAGCGAAACCTACCGTATAGAGAACGGAGTAATCGATTGGAAAGAATCCCCAAGCAGTAAACTCAATTGGTTGGTGGGATAATTGCAGAGAAAGTATCTCCAGCTAAGGACAAAAATAAGTGTAGTTGTAAAACTAGTGTGGTATTCAAGATACACATTTCCAAAATTCTATGAATATAATATATTACTTATTTTAACCACACCTTTATATTAATTTATACAATTTTATATGAATACTTTACTTAATACGTTTCCAATAGCCCGTAGTTCGCAAAGAAGAATAATATATGTAGAATGTTTAATTCATTTGTTCATCAAATAACATGCCTCATTTTTCATGTCTTCGTTTTCCACATTCAGCAATATCTTGTGAAGTATAACTGAAGTTTGTTTTGCCTGCAAAAAAATAGGTGCAAGATGCTGAGTTCGTAACAAAAACATTAATTGAGGCTAGAATATCAGAAATTATCTCATTTACAGATTTACGTTTCTAGAAATTTTCAGAGCGTGGTTCAGTTGTCAGTTGTTCATTGGTTTTATCTGCGCTTTGATTAAAATGATGGTTTATTAATTTAATTAACCTCCTGATGTGGCGTTGCTTTTATGCGTCTAACGGCAAAGGAGAGCAATCGCACTACTTCAGCTGCAGAAGCCTACAACTAAACGTTTCACATGGGAATGATCTGACTGGATCCTTGGGATTTTTTCATTTTTGGGGGGTCACATGTGATTCATATCCCAATTTTTAGCTGCTGAAACAAATTCCAAGTCACTAAAAAATGAAATACGTAGCTTTTCGCATAGTTTTGGCAATTGAAAGATTCGTCTGTTTACAATAGCTCTACCGTAGCCTTATAATTCATCATTAGTTCACTTAAGAATAGTTCTGCCTCTCAGCTGAGTTTGAAATACTTCATTATGGGTTTCCAACTCCTCATTGGTGTTCGGTGGGGACGTATACAAATCTCTTCTACGTCTGAACGTGACGTACTGAATGCTAGTGTGTGGGGGGTTGCCTAACCATCAGGGGTAAATGTCACGTGTGCAACTTTCTTAGATCTAAATGAAATTTCCCACCACATGATCATCGGCAAAAAAGGTGATCGTCTAACCCTTTATATTCACTTCTAATTTATAGCATTTATTCAGAGAGCCCCGAAAATTCTAAAGCGGCCTAAGGCATGCACATGCTAAACCACTCGAAATAGCAATTCTCAGCAAGTCTTGCACGCGCACTGATGACATCAATTGCTGAGTTTTGTGCAAAACATGAAGTCTTTACTATCGTGCATTTACCCTTAAAGTACCGCTCTTTCTGAGGGAGAAATCTCTTGGGACCCGCGAACAAATGTTGAAATCTATCGCAGTTTGAAAAGAGGGAAGTGCGTGGTAGGTCGTGAAGGCGTGTGCGGAGGCGCTCCTGACCTCGGAGGTGCAGGCCGCCGCCACCGCCGCCGCCGCCGCCAGCGCCGCCGCCTCCGAGCCGCACCACACGCCGTAGCGCACGCGCACGAGCACGGGCTCGCAGCTCACGCCCCCTGCAACGCACGCGCGCGCCTCAGCGTCTCGCAGCTTTATTGTTCAAGAGGGAGAGGAAATGAAGGAGAGGTGCGCTCTTCTTTAATCTCACATTGGTTGCATTTATAATTTTAGTAATATTATTCATCTTTGTCATCGTAGTTAAATCTAGTTAGTCATCTTATTCATCATAGTCAAATTTACGAAAAGGTAGGAAATAAGAGATGTCCCGGTCATTCGTGCTCGTCAGGTATATGCAGACGAAATTTCTAACGTCAAGATCAAGAAAGCTCAAATGTTGTAATTTCAGGGAGATACTAAGTTATAACAGATAACGTCCGCCACTGTCGACCTATCTCTATACATGTCCAGTCTTTATCTGACGACATGTGTCTCTATTCCTCAGTTTCTATATTTCCTCTCGCTCTCCCCCTCCCTCTCCTCCCTTTTCTCTCTCTCTCTCTCTCTCTCTCTCTCTCTCTCTCTCTCTCTCTCCTTCTCTCTTCTCTCTCTCTTTCTAAATCTGCCATCCCCTTATCTCTCTCTCTCACTTCCTGTTTCTCTTTACCTCTGCCTTATTCCTTCCTTTGCTGCCTTTACTTCGCTCTCTCCCCGTTTTTTCACTCACTCTCTTCTCTCTCTCTCTCTCTCTCTCTCTCTTTTTGTTTCCTTCAACCTTTCTCCGCTCTCTCTCTCTCTCTCTCTCTCTCTCTCTCTCTCTCTCTCTCTCTCGCTTTCTCTCTTTGCTTCCTTCAACCTTTCTCCGCTTATCTTCTCTCTCTCTCTCTCTCTCTTATCTCTCGGTCGCTATTTATCTCTATTTCTATTTCTATCTATCTCCATTCCTCTCCATCTCTATCTAATTTTCCCCTCTCCTTCCCCACTTCCCGTTCGGCATCTGCCTCCCCGCGTGTTTCCCTGCCTGCCCGCGCCCTGGCTTTGAGCCGCACCGACGTAGCAGCTGAGGATGACGTAGAGGCCGGTGGTGAGCGCGAGGAAGACGCAGGCGGCGAGCAGCAGCAGCGGCAGGCCGAAGAGCGCGTGCGCGCGCGCCGCCAGCGCCGCCACCTGCTCGTGGAAGCGCGCCAGCTCGCGCACCCGCCCCGCCCCCGGCCCCGCCCCCGCCGCCGCCTCGAGCAGGCCGTTGGCGCGGCGCAGGTAGACGCGCAGCAGCGCCGCCACCGCGCAGAACTGCGCCGCCACCACCTGCAGCTTGGCCTCGTCCGCGGCGCCCGCCGCCCGCACCCACGACCACGTCTCCGCCCCCGCCCAGCCAGGCAGAACATGGAGCAGAAGAGCGGAACGAATCAACGCAACAAGACAAACACTGAGCGAGGTGCTGAGGGAAACACAGAAAGAAGCTTTGAGAGATACACGCAGGAGGGGACAGAAAGGAAGGGATCGAGAGAGAGAGAGACAGGGAGGGATTGAGAGCGACAGAGAGGGATGGAGAGAGATACAGACGGAGGTATAGAGAGAGAGACACACACAGAGGGAGGTATGGAGAGAGAGACAGAGAGGGAGGGATGAAGAGAGAGACAGAGAGGGAGGGATGAAGAGAGAGACAGAGAGGGAGGGATGAAGAGAGAGACAGAGAGGGAGGGATGAAGAGAGAGACAGAGAGGGAGGGATGAAGAGAGAGACAGAGAGGGAGGGATGAAGAGAGAGACAGAGATAGAGGGATTGAGAGAGGCAGAGAGGGACAGATGGAGAGAGGGACAGAGGGAGGGATGGAGAGAGGGACAGAGGGAGGGATGGAGAGAGACTTGGACAAGAAGTGTTATTGATTTTCTTGTAGTATCAATGATTTCTATCAGATTTTACAATTAAATATACCATACTTTCCCTTTCTTCCAAAACATGGAAAATGTGTACTAAAGAAAAATGTTGAAGAAACAAAGGATTGTCAGAAGGAAGCATTCTAAGGATGAAAAACTGAAGAATTTTCTACCGGGAGAGAAAAAAAGCACAACAAATGGAATGGACAGTGAAATCTTAGAAACAGAAGAAAAACAGAGAACATTCTGAAATAAAAATGGGTTTGAAAATATGTTGTGTGACTGGTAATGCTTTTCTGAATTGAATGTTTTATACGTGGAAAAGAAGATAAGAAGTCAAATAATCTCCGCATTGAAATTAACGAAGTGGTTAAATTGGACCATACGTGTGATAATCTCGATTTTTCTAGAATCCAGTTGAATCCTTGCATGTTGTGTTATACTATAACTCAAATATTACGAGGTTGTTTACTGCCTTTGTTGCAAATTCTTGCCAGTTATACAAAATTTCATCAACGTGACATAACCACAAAATCACGAAGTCGTCGAAGTGTTATGAGCTTTTAATAGCCGTTTCGAAATATAATGGAATATTCATGACCCATGCTGAACTCTTGTGTAGTGTTTAGTTTCATTTATTCTTAACCCTTAACTGGTATCATGGATTTTGGTTACGTAAACGGTATTGTCGGGTCAGCGGAGACCCAAAAATTAATTTTGTAACTAGGCATATTCTTTCTTGATGAAACTAGAAATGGATATACATCTTTAAAAAAACTTTCCTCAAGGATTGTAACTGAAAGACTTCTTCAAATAAATTCATTTAGTATGTCTAAAGCACCATATTTCTAAATTCGTATATATTTACATGGGTTAGATGAGATCATTATGAAAAGGGATTCAATTTTCAATATACTAGAAATATTTCATTGGTATGGATGAAAATGAAGAGCTAACACTTGTATAAACATAATAGGGAGAGAAAAACACAAGAATGCTTCTTAATTAATAAAATTTGCAAGCATGCAAAACTGGTATAAGCAGATGTTTAATTTTTTGTCTGTTTATAATTAGCCAAATTATTATGCAGTTATGGACAGGATATAATTTATTTAGACTCTATGCACTCATCACAATACACTTTTACTCAACTGTTGGTTTTGCAAACAGTTTTGTTGCACTGACAGCAGACTGTGTTATATTTATTGTCCTTTGATGACGAACGAAGAGAGCAGCGCTTCCGTTTCTTCGGCTCGTCACCCTCTTAACTTCGGTGTTCTGCTGAGTTTCCTTTTTCACATTTTACGCCAAGAATGTTTTTTATTATGTTGTTAAGTGTCCTCGGAAGCCTTGATTCATTAAGTCTACGCCCCATATGCGGGAAGACAAGTGCCTTACCAGTGCGCACAAGGAAGTCCTGGCGTGTCATTTCAGTATTCGATCGCTGGCAATTATATAGAACATGAGCATTGACTCCAGCAATGTCTAGTATTGCATAAAATATTGCAAGTGGCCATCGCCTTGTTCTTCTATGGGCAGTATAATTTGCAACTTTCTGATCCAGTGAGTCAACTCCCGATTTGTTTGAATTGTAAGTTTCAATTATTTCTGGTTTTTCATTTTTCTCAACTCTTTGTGTGGTGCACGGAAGAGATTAGAGAAAACAAATTTCCCTTTCTTAGTAACATAACTAACTAACGTTCTGTCCTTTGTGAAACAAAATTTAGCAGTATGTTCCTCTTCTTGTTTGGCTGGCAGTATCGATGGAGGAATTTCACGCTTATTTTTCCTGAGCGTACCTACGTACGTTAGTCCATTCCGTTTCAGCTCATCAACCAACTCGATTGAACTGAACCAATTATCTCCTGTAATATTGCGATTGGTAGTGGCAACTGGAGTAATCAAGGAAAGTACACTTAGTGTAGGAATATATAGTTTTCTTGGATTGGGCGAGCTGCATCTGCCACTGTATATGAAGGCATTCAAAATGTAATGCTTTTTGGCATCGCACAAACACATTACTTTAATGCCATATTTATTGGGTTTACGTTTCATGTAGACTCGGAAAAAACAGCGGCCACGAAAAGGAACCAACATTTCATCTACTGTCAAATGTTCATAAGGGGTGTAGTTTGATTGGCAGTTTACAATAAATTACTCAAATAACTCTGAAATTGCAGCAGTTCGATCACCATCTTGTTTCTTTTTCTCCCTTTCTGCAGGATTGTCAAAACGCAATGCAATAAGTAGAAACAGAAATCGTTTCAGAGACATGGTCGGTCTAAATATATCTCTTCCTGTCCCGTCAGCATTCCATAAACCTTTGGCGTCTTCGTTACCTCATTTGAAAACACCACACAAATATAACAGTTCAATAAAAGCCTTCATTTCTGTCCTATCAACATGATTCACAAATGTGGCAGTTTTTCCGTACTGGATACTCAGTTCCGGTTTTTTTTCTCATTTGTAAACATTACAATTTTATCAATCATATCTTCATCGATAAGTAGTAGCCAGTAATCAATTGCCTCACTAGACAACATATTCCGTGCTTGCCCTTTCAGACCTGGCATATGTAGATTAGGAATCAAATTATGTCCTCTTGTGTGAGAATCTGGAAAGGGAGTTGAGGACCACTTGTATCTATTTTTCCCGTAAATAAACTTACGATCATCAGAAATAATTGTGGATTCAGTTGTTTCTGTCCTGTAGTCTCTGCCTTCTGCTTCTCAAGCTGTCAGATTTTGATTTTGCGAAGTTGTAGGCATATTGTCGTTCTCTCCTTCCGAACAATCATTTTCACTGCCTGAATCATGATCAATGTCTATTGTTGAAGCGTCACTGAGATCACTATCTACCTCTGCAAGCCACTGTTCAATTTGTACAGAATGATTTTCATATTCCATTGTTGAGAAAACAGACTTTAATTTTCATACTACAATTAAAAGACAAACGTCAACGGTACCGTCGGGTCTCCACTGACACGGAACACACACTCCGAGGACAAATCAACTTCCTTTCATGAGTTCTAAAATACCACTGACCATAAGTATAGAGTGAAGGGATTAGGTGGCAGCACAGGCAAGTTGCGGCAAAATTGCAAGGTTTAAACAAAAAAGAAATTCTTCTGGGTCAAATGTGACCCGACGATACCAGTTAAGGGTTAAGTTATATTTTTTGTAACGTTTTCACCTTTTATTTTCGTAAAGAATAACTTGTTTCGTAGAACTATTAATCTACATTGCGTATAAATATTGGGGAATATCTTGAAACTGTTGTCAGCCCTTCTCTTAGAAGCTAAATAATTGTATATTAATTTCCTCTTGTTTCGTTTAATGTATATTTGAGATCTAAGCACTAGTAACGAAGTGAATCCAATCAATAGGCATATTTCTTTGTTGATAGAAAAATGAATGCTCCTCGCCCTGATTACAGAGGCTATTTCCTCACGAGATTTGGAGCAACGGAATTCGAAAATTGGTCGCGTATGAACTAATAAACTGATAAATTTCTCCTTAAAAATTATATTTTTTTACTTCACATTTTTGTCTTACCATTGCCGAAAAGGCATAATGATTGCACTTTGTTATGGTGTCTTATTTATTCAATAGTTAATATGTTTAGTTTCTTTAAATAACTCAAAAAAGTATACAGCCAAACGGAACATTCGTACGTAACACTGAGTTGCAATGACTTTACTAGTGAGTCATAATTCTGATATAATTTTCATAAGTAACTTTATTCCAGGAATATCTTTTACTATAGTGTTCTCATTTTGTTTTAGAAAGACACCACTCGTGATTGTGAGTTTCCGAAATAAGTTCAGGAGCTACGTAATAATAATAATAATAATAGTAATAATAATGATAATAATAATAGTAATAATAATGATAATAATAATAATAACAATAATAATAACAATAATAATAATAACAATAATAATAATAATAATAATAATCATTCTTCTTTGGATCCCTCAAAAGAAGTTTTGGACACAAAGCATGCTAACAGAATTATCGTAGTTTATATAAATAAGTATTTCACATATTTTCTTAATAGTGTACTACAATAATCACTTAACGCAACCAGAGGAACGAAAAGCCATCTTAAAGGTCGGCGTGATATTTCTTATTTATGTTAGTTTAAAACATTAAGATGCTGCTACAGGCCGATGACGCATAGGCTCTGTGATTGTGACTGTTGCGGCCTAATGACGTCGTAACGATGCGCCAACGGGTGCGGGTCCACCGAAAGAAGAGTCTGAAAGGCGGCGCCGATAATGACGACGTGAGTTACGCGCCTGCGACTTGGGTTCTTCGCTCTGTGCTGCTCTTTACTGCGCGAGGGGAAGCGCGCGTCGGAAGAAAACCACGCGCGCGGACGTGTCCAAACAGCCTGTCAGGAGCGCGGCCACATCCCAGCGGCAGGCAAGAGACGCCAAGGCACACGGACAATTGCAGCTTTTGACGCTCACAAGAAATCGATGTTGAGATTCTGATTCTTCCGAACAGTCTGGTGATTGGTGTTGACGAGTTCGTATATGCTTCTGAGTTTATTTAGCATGAGAAGTATTATCCAAGGATGCTCTGCGCACTTTTGAACTACCCATCTAACATTCTCGTGTGTGAAGAAGTAGAGGATGAATTAACAGACTTTGCAGAAATACTAGTCTAGATGGCTTTCTGAAAGTTTCTTTAGTAGGTGGTGCCATTATAATATAATGACATAGTACGTTCATATCATTTTTGGAGTGAAATTGAATGGCATTTTATTGTTTCATAAAAAGTAAAATTTGTACGTAACAATACAATATATGCACAATACAATATATGCATGAATAATGACTAATCAGACTAGTGAAAAATCAACTAACGAGTACATTTTTTTGTCTCAAAACATTAAATATTTTTGCATAAAAGCAATAATATTATTAGAGTATTCACGTGATATCCTTAAGAGCACCTTCACAAAAGATTATTTACATTGAAAAACTTTTATGTGCTCATATACCATCACTAGTTTGCTTGTATGAGGACATTACTTGTCTTGGTACAGTAAGTCCTTTCACCGTCAAAGTGAGAAAGCCCTACTGGGTGAAAGAGCGAGATATTTATCGAGCAGAGTGGGAACCTATTGCGATTTGAAGTGGTAAATACCAGAATAGACAGTCTCTTATTTCACAGAGAATTTTCCATTTCATCACCTTTAGATAGAGCATAAAAACGAAATACGTAATTAATGAGTGTACTTCAAAGGCTTTTTTATTATTACTTTAACAATTTTTCCATCCAGGATGGTTTTATGGCGGCGTTACGGGTTTACGGGCCGTATTTATAAACCTCTGCCAGGTGCCTGCCAAACTTAGCAGGCTGCCAGTGTTCGGTTTTGCGATTTATGAACGGCCCCCAGCCAATTCCAATCGCCCCTTGAGCTCCTAGGAAGCCCCTAGATGGCAGGCCCCTAAGAGCGCTGCTGGCAGAGCTTCATAAATACGACCCTACGTATACAGACCAAACGTGCCCGTACCACCTTTTAGAAATTATTTTGTTGACTTAAAGAATAATACAGCGAGTTACCAACACGTGCTACGGCGTAGATTGCACAGGGCCAGGGTTTCTTGAAGCGACTCCGAGCAGAAGGTTCTAAGATTCAAGTCTCGACAGTATCGGATTTTCGACAGCTATATCGAATTGAGCCGTTTTCTGGAGGAGAATTCTAGCGGCCGGCTATCGTGATCAATATTTTCCGTGTGTTCTCCAATCAATTTCAGAAGAATTCCTGAGCATTTTTTGTAACAAATTGGACGCGGAACGTGAGCTTCCTCACCCTTTGTCCCCTTTCCTTACATGCACGCACTTCACTTCCCCTCGTGTCTTGAGACCAGTCGAGAACGTGCAGCTTGCCCCGGCTGCGGGCAGTGTCCCGATGGCGGAGAGACCTGAAGAAGAAATTCCCCACACGTGGACGTGTAGGTTTGCGTTGTATCTGACGCACCAGCGGAGAAGGAACACCACATCCTCTCGGGACGTTAGAAGCACTGCACTTTCCGAGAATGACGATAGCAGTTGATGTGCGCGGAAAGACCAATCAACAAATCAATCACCCTCCTATCTCGTATACAATGCCTTGGGTTAGCTGGCTCAGAGCATCGACTGATGTCACTGCAGTACGTCTGACCGGGAGAGTCTAAAGTTTGAGTTGCGACAGTGGCAGGATTTTCGACATTACCTACATAGCTATTATAGGTCGAATTCAGTCTTATTTATTTATTTATTTATGTATTTTACGTCAAAAAACAGTTAAAATTGCGTATGACGTGCTATGGGTAAAAGTGAATTGTGTGCACATTTTCAAAATTCTGTGAACTCTACACTAAATGATGTACTACTGAAATTTTGAAACAAAAATCCCATGTAATAAAATCTATTTTCAAGGATAAATAAGCAATAAATTTTGGGCTCTTATCCATGTTGTCCTTCGAAATAATACTTCCTGTCGCGACAACATGGAAACGATAATTTGAATAATTGTATTTCCCATTGAATTCTAGAAGACGTGAACAGAAAATGAAGTTACATTAATGTCCAGAAGCAACACAAGGGCCCATCTCAGCATTTGCTCAATTGATCAGGGAAACTGGACGAAAAACCTGATCGAGATGGGGGTCATTGACCCAGAAGCTGCAATACAATACTTGTTACATATTGTTTAGAATTATACAGTCGAATGGTAATTATACAGTCGCTATCTGGAGGAGAATTCTAGCGGCCGGCTGCTCTGACCGGAAATTTTCTGTGGTGTCTCCGATTAAGGCGAATGCCGGAGCAGAACCCTAACAAACGGGCCACGGACCGAACGCGATTTTTCCTTCCTCTTCCTTGTCCTGTCTTCGCCCCCATACTTACACGCACAACACACATGCCAGGAGCTTAGGGCTTATCCGGCTGGGGCGGTGCTCCGCAGTAGGAAGATACCTAGTCGGGGAAAAGGCCGCAAGCCGACGTGTGGGCGGGCGCCGGAGGAGGCAGTCGCGCGCCTTACCTGCCCCTCGCACGCGACGAGCGCCGCCGCCGCCAGCTGCGCGCCCACGATGAGCAGCAGCTGCGCGAGGGCCGCGCGCCGCACGGGGCGAGAGGCCTGCGGCGCCCGCGCGGGCGACTCCTCCAGGGCCACCAGCTGCGCACACGGCGCCGAGGGCTCATGAACCGACTATTGCGGGTGGCAGGCTAACTGAATTTTTCATTTATTCGAAAACGTGTACGAAACACTTCAGGTGAATCGTTGATTCCAAAAACCAGTAAATTGTGATATTTTCTTTTAAAAAGGAAGTACGCATGTATTTTTTCATTAATAGAAATAAATTAAAAATAAACTACTTTCAGTAAAAAGGTTGAAACACCCAAAAGATTAGTCTCATGTTAGACCACTTTTCTGTTTTCCTGAAATTTACGAAATTAGCACTTGAGTGATGTATGAAATAAACGATTCGATTTGTGTTGAATGGTATTTGTCATATTCAATTACAATAATGTAACTTCACTGATATAATTTTAATTATATCAATGTTAGTTTTTATAAAGCTATTTCCATTCTTCATAGAATTCAAAACACGCTATACTTAACATTTCATATCTGAAAATTTTCAACTGTGTTTATTATAGTTTATTGACGTTTATCTCAGTACGCAGATAGATTGTCTGTTATTGTTAAGATGCGGATTTTTGCCTGTATTTTCCTTTAACGTAAAACCCAATATTTTAGGCTACTTATTCATATTGAGGCATTAGGAGTATTATATGCGAATTTTATAGTTTCTATAAATTATTACTTAACTAATAAATGCCTATTTTGTGTTTAAATGCCTCAATGTAGCATGTTCTCGAATTTATTGATCCAAATACAATTGTACTTAATCAAAAATTTAAAACGTAAATTTCTTTTGTTGTTCTTTTTTTATCTTGCATATTACAGAGAAATCCAGCAACTGTCCATAAAATGTTTCGTTTTACTGCCACCACAGTGCAGGTATTTTGTATTACAAAACATGCAGAATCTCAGGTGGTTATTTTTTTACTTGGACTTTTAAACAATTTTTTACTCAAAAACGGCTACAATTTTTTCTAAAAATTTTCACCTCGTAAGTATTAAAAGACGGTAAAAAAATGTGTGCCGGTTCCATTTCTCGTGAACACTGTTTTTGAAAATTGCAATATGTTAACATTCCAAAAGTACATTATTGAATACATAGATTTTTGTTTTAAATGAAATGAGTTCTAAAAATTCAGATCTCTGAAAAAGGCCATAACTTGTTTAAAAACGAGTGTTTTTTGCGGAATTTCTGCTTAAATTTCGTGCAAATTACAAAATATATTAAACATTACTACAAATATTTGCTTCAATTTTTGTTCCACGGATAAAACAAGGGATCATAAAAGAATGGCGCTAATCTCATTTTCTTTGAATTCTCTAAATTTTTGAAAAAAAAATAAAAGTATATATGATATATAATGCGAGAAAGTGTGTGCTGTTGTAACACCACCAGTTACAAAATGTGTGTTATGCATGGCGATTAAAACCAATCGTACAATATTTTCACTTATGTTAAAATTAAATATGAAAAGAAAGCATCAGATCAGAGTATCAGCTTGCACTTCATGAAAAGCAATAAAGTAGCTACTGCGATTCAGCCTCTTTGGTCGGCTTTGGCCAACAATAAATGTGAGAATTTCTACGAGGATTTGTCATTGCAATAATGAAACCAAACATTCCATGAATGTAACTACATAATGTTTACTTCAGAAACTTTCTACACAAGAACATAAGGGCAAGAAAAATATATAGTGCTTTTTTAAATGCCTATTTTACAGTTTTGAATGCCGAATTTATATTTTCAACGTCTATTTTGCCTGCCTATTTCTGCTGTTTTTCTGACTATAAATCCGCACCTTAGTTACTGTATACAGATGTCATCAAACCCTCAAAACTCCAGGAAACAATAGGCACAGAAACGCAGGGCATTTTTATGATAGTCGAAATAATTTTCGTCAAAACAATGCGAGGTATTGAGAAAACCCGGCGATAAATTGCTGTGTAGTTTTTGGTGGCAAAGTAACGGTAACAGATTAGTGTACGAATTTAAGAAAGTAACAACTCGTGAAGAATAAACTTACAAAACTTATTCTCCACAGACTATATCCCATTTAATGATTTAGATAGATTTAAGGTAGATAGAACGAATGCAAGATATAATTAATACCGATAGCTCTTTTGGCCACCGTAAATCATGAAAACACCTGTTCCCTTTTCCTACAAATATCCCCCTTCCACTTCTAAGCCATGGATACACACTTTCAATAATAAAGATAATATAACGAAAATTCGAAAATGGAGATGATTTATACTGAGACCCGCATTTGCCTGAGGATGAGTAAAAATAAATTCATTGTAGGATGATGCATCCTTCAAACACCCAGAGAGTCGACAAGGTAGAACGGGAGGAAAATATTTCTTTTTAAAAGAGCTCTGTTGTGAATAGCCAACTTCTTCACTGAAATGAATAAAAATAACTAGAGTACTCTGGAAGCACAGCAGTAATTGGGATCACCTGGTTGAAGCTGACGATAGCGAGGCGACGGCGGGCAGTCAGCACGGCGGGGGCGGCGACGACGGCAACGGCGGCCGCCACATCGTGCAGTAGCTCCGGCACCAGCACCACGTTGTCCTGCACCCCCTCCACCTGCTCCTGTCACAGTAGCGGGCCTTTGAGGCGAAAGAAGAGGAGGGTGAAGTCGAAAGGAGAGGATAATGAATTCGATGAAGTCCTTTGATGAAGTCGAAAGAAGAGGAGGGTGAAGTCGAAAGGAGAGGATAATGAATTCGAAAGGAGAGGATGATGAAGTCGAAAGAAGAGGATGATGAAGTCGAAAGAAGAGGATGATGAAGTCGAAAGAAGAGGATGATGAAGTCGGAAGTAGAGGATGATGAAGTCGGAAGTAGAGGATGATGAAGTCGGAAGTAGAGGATGATGAAGTCGGAAGTAGAGGATGATGAAGTCGGAAGTAGAGGATGATGAAGTCGGAAGTAGAGGAAGATGAAGTCGAAAGAAGAGGATGATGAAGTCGGAGGTAGAGGAAGATGAAGTCGAAAGTAGAGGATGATGAAGGCGAGACACTGCATCATTGACTGGAAGACAAACGTCGGCTTTCATTTCCGGAGCCTTCTTCAGAGCAGAATGCTTTCCTGTGCTCTTGGAAATACGCACTGCCCAGAAGAAGATATTCCCGAGAACGAAAGCCACATCGTTTGACCACTCAGTCTGGGCGGCGTCTCCTTGTAAACCCGAGACATACTCTTCGACGGCAAGAAATGCATGCATCAAAGAACGCGCCGCTGCGTTGCGGACTCACGTTGACGAGCACTTGGGCGACGCGCGCGCGCCACGCGGCCGACACCAGCAGAGACAGCACCGCGACGCCCGCGGCCGCGCGCGACTCCTGCAGCGGCCACTCCGCCGCCGACGCCGACGCCCGCGCCGGCGACGACGCCCAGCGGAACGGTACCAGTCCCAGCACGCGCGATGCCACGAACACAGGCCGCAGCGCCGTCCACAGCGGCGCCGGCGACGCCATGGCGGCGATTGAGGCGACCGTGGCGATTGAAGTGACCGTCACGATTGGAGCGACCGATACGATTGAGGCGACCGTGGCGACTGAAGTGACCGTCACGATTGGTACGACCGTCACAATTGGGGCGACCGATGCGTTTGAGGTGGTTGATGGGCTTGAGGCGACCGATGCGAATGAGGCGACCGATGCGATTGAGGCGACCGACGCGATTGAGGCGACCGACGCGATTGAGGCGACCGACGCGATTGAGGCGACCGACGCGATTGAGGCGACCGACGCGATTGGGGCGACCGACGCGATTGAGGCGACCGACGCGATTGAGGCGACCGACGCGATTGAGGCGACCGACGCGATTGAGGCGACCGACGCGATTGAGGCGACCGACGCGATTGAGGCGACCGACACGATTGAGGCGACCGACGCGATTGAGGCGACCGACGCGATTGAGGCGACCGACGCGATTGAGGCGACCGACGCGATTGAGGCGACCGACGCGATTGAGGCGACCGACGCGATTGAAGCGACTGACGCGATTGAGGCGAGCGATGGGATTGAGATGACCGACGCGAATAAGACGATCGCCACAATGGAGTCGACCGCACGACTGAAACGACCGAAATGACGTATACGGCGAATGCGACCGACTACAACCCAGACAAGCTAATAAGTAGAATCAGTGTCCGAAAGTTCTCCAGTCATTGTGTTGTCCAGTTTATAACTATAGATGTTGCGAATCGATCACTGTCAAAGATGGTCATTTTTCCTCAATGCAGCGAAGCATGAAGCGTCTTCTCATAAAACGGTCGGAACTGGGCACACAGTATTAAAAATGCACTGGGAAAATAATGACTTGTTATTGTTTTTATTGAACTTTCAAGTTGTTTGAATTTTAGAGTATATTTTTTTCTCTCTCTCTCAGAGGTTTTTTTCTATTCAATATAATTGAACAACATTTTAAATATTAACTTATACATTAATATAGATGTCAAAAATGTTTTGAAAATGATGTGATTATCCATTTTCTTTCACGAATTAGTTTTCCTAAAGTCGGTACTCGTTAATAAATTCAACAAGTTAGTAATACCACAACTTACATAATAATGTGCATTATATACGTAAAATAATTATAAATATTTGCAATGTAAGGCATACACTTTTTACCTATGCAGAACACCTACTTGTATGCAGTGTACACCATTCAGCCATTGTTTACATAAAAATGTAACCTGTAAAATGTATAATTCGATGCAGAAAGAAAAATGTTCTCCACATAAATATTGCTACACACAAAAATCATTAAACGATAAATCCAGTGTTGGTTTCAACGGTGTCTTCTGTGTAAAGGTGCTGTAACTGTGACAACTTTCCAGCTTGATAATGGTGGAATATATCTGCGACATTTGATTCGGAATACGAAAGTTTTCTGTGCATGACATTAAGTGAAACCATACATCACACAGAGATAAACGACAAAAAATTTAATTCTAACAATGAAACATTCCCTGTTGTTTCAATAGCACAACGTACGCCGATTATTGAAACATTCTCACATTTATTTTTCATCAAAAGTGTGTTATTTTTTAATTATTCAGATGTAGTGACTTCTTTGTGTTAATTTTATGCTAATATATTATTGTGTCATCGAGAAGAAGGTGCATATTAATTAAATATTGAGCGACAAATTAAGAACTATAAGGGGATAACGAAGAATTGAAGAAATCGTATCCTCTCTCTGTTCCGGATCTACACTGAGCATGCAAGTTCGGACCGTCCTCGAAGGAGATTTGGAATTGCAGAAGGATCACCAAATACGTGGAGACAGCTCCAACGATCTGTAACAATTCACAATTATCTGAAAATATTTAAGATACATAAATGACGCGTAAAAAGGTAACTGCTCCTCCAACTTTAGATGAAATCAGAGGTAAGCTGCTCCAATTTAGCGTCAAATTCTTACTTGCTATATGAACCTAAAATGAGTAATTTTGAAATACGTATACTACTATCGATATTGAAGGGCATTTTGGCCCAATACAAATGAAGTAATATTAAATTTGATATGTTACTGGTAAAGAGATATATCCGTCAATATTAAGAATAGCATGAACAAATTTGAAAAAAATCATCGAAATGTTTCAAAATACACTGTCGTTAGTAAAATTGTTAATGTTTTTCGTGTGTTAGTTGTTTTCCAACATCTGTGTAGGAAAAATTCTTCAATAAGTTATTCTTCAATGAGAACAGGAGGAGAATACTTAATTTATTTTTCTGTATTTCCATTATGGGGGTTGGAAGGGGAATATGGGCAAAAACTCAATTTTTGATTTTTATTCCAGTATTATTCCTCATGCTTTTCAGTACCATCTCCTGATATTTTGCACCAATACCGTTCCAGAAAGATCTTCAAAAATTTCATCATCCCGGAATAGCATTAAGAAGTAAACTTATTGATGTAAACATGTTTCAGACTAATAGACTTGTAAATCATTTATGAAGCTATTGTTGTGTAAAGAATTATAAAAAAACTCTGTTTAGAGAATAATTGTACTTTTTTAAAAAACAACAAGTGCAATTTTTGAAGATAAATTCTATAAATGACTCTTGAACAATAACATGACTTAAGAAATAACCATACCACAAGAGTTCAAATATCCACAAATGTACAGAACGTATCATGTACAATTGAAAATATTTTAAAATTTGTTGGAGAAGAAATGCAAAACAAATGGAATCATGACTGGACAAATTATAATAAAGCTAGCACTCTTCCTAAATCTACAAATAGTTTTTATTCATTAATCACCCATACAAAATTCTGACGTAGGGAGCAAGTAGCTTTTTCAAGAATACGAACAGGACATTGCAAATTAAGCCATTTCCATTTAAACCAAAAATCATTTCCCCCACATGTGAAAAGTGCAATACCCCTCTAAATCTTGTATGTCCCAAATATAACACTCAAAAGAGAATTAACTGGAAATAATCATGAATCACTACTCAATTCTAAAGAATACAAAGAATAATTACATTTTGTAAAGCCATTTATATATTTCTGGACGTTAAAGTCCAATGGATACACGTGAATTGCCTCTCTGTGGTTTTGAATTGGTGTTACTACTGAAAGATGTTTGAAAATTTTACTATTGTACTTGCCTACTAATGTATTGTATTTGTATCATTATTATTATTATTATTATTATTATTATTATTATTATTATTATTATTATTATTATTGTCATTGTCATTGTCATTGTCATTGTCATTGTCATTGTCATTATCATTATCATCATCATCCTGAGGAAAGCAGGGCAGATCAAATTCCAATAGCAATGTACTGTAAAATAAAATGAAAAGAACATTGTTTTTATTTATCATTTTATTAAATTTTGTAGCAATTACATTAAAAATAATTGTAAAACCGTGGTTTGTGTATATTTTTCTAATTTCAAGGAAATTGATATGAAGAAAGCCCGGACAACGCCGGGTATTTTGCTAGTATTTATTAAAACGTTAGTACCCAAAATCAGCTTTCGGGAATATTTTTCCCATCTTCAGTGGGTCTATAACAATGCAATATAAGAAATAAGAATTAAGCATGGAAGAACAAAAAAATTAAGAAATATTGTGTATGAAAAATTAACCAGAGAAATATCACAAAACTTTAAACTTTCTCTAGTCTTTATTACCCAGTGCCAAATCCCCTATCACCCATTGAAAGAAATACCATTTATTGTCTCATTTGTATAACAGTTATACAGCTGTGAACATATCGTACAAACGGGCAGAAACTTTTCCTGCAGAATAAATAACATATTAGATGTTAAATATATATATATATATATATATATATATATATATATATATATATATATATATATATATATATATATATATTCCACGTTTGCTAAACATTTGGTTAAATGTAACCACTGTTTTGACCGCAAAGAAAACTTCAGAATTCGTCACCTAGCAAATAAAGGTAAACAATTGCACATTTGGAAAATCTAGAAACTTTCAAACGTTTCAAAAATCCACATTCTATTTCCCCCTCCTTTATGAGCATTTACTACCCCCATTCAATAAAATCTCCTAGCCTTTTCCGGCACATTGCTATGGTTTTTAGTGTGATCCTCGTTGCTTGGGTAGTATTTTGCTTAAGTCATTTTTATCTCATTTATATTTCATACAATATATTTCTAATATTTAGTTTTGTCCTTCCATGATTAAAACTTGTTTCAGACACTTCCTTTTGCATTGTTATAAACCCAGTTAAGATGGGAAAAGCGTTCCCGAAAGTTGACTTAGGGTAATAACGTTTTATTAAATACTAAAACTTTGAATTAATGTGGCTTGAGCATTTACTAATTCTTATTACGGAGTACCACAAAATTTTTGCTACCACCACTGAATTGTGTCTTCAACATTTGCAAGCAATTTCCCGCAACTTTTAAATTTTATAAAATAAATACGCTCAAAAACTCTTGAAGGAATAATTTTCAAATATCGTGTGTAGTTCCAGCATGTAATTTGTGTCCGAGGATTTTTTCAAACATTGGTTTGATTCATCGTAATTTTTAGACGCAAATTGTTTGCATCAATAATTAATGAATACTCATTGATTATTAGGTGATATAACTAATGCCGCAATTTCCATACATTTATTTGTTAATTTGTATTTCAGGAGCAGATCTGTAAATCTCCTTTAAAATGTGATCGGTTTTCCAGAAATGTGTATCTTAGTAAAAAAAATTAAATTACAAACAATTTTAACTAATAGTTTTATTTAATAATTAACATTTTTAGATGTAAACTACTTTAGACTACAAAATTACATTGTTTTACATCAAATCCCCGCTGCTTAAAAATGTAATACGACATTGTTTAAACCACCTACATCTCTCCTTAAACATACACTATCCCCTCTTAAACACACCATATTATTAAAATAGTTTTCATAAATACATTTTTAAAATACTTAAGCTATGTATTATTAAATTTCATATATATGTAATGATAATTTTGAGAGGAAATGTAACATCAAAGACGAAGCCATCAAGCATTTTGCATTATTACCTGTGACAAAATTGTACATTACCTTTTTTCTTCAAAAAGTCTGAACTTTTAGAAAGCTGGTCTGAACATTTTAAATAATTACAATAAAATGTATTTTATTGTATTACATCCAAATACGTTATTAACGAGGTCGTTGAAAGAAATGCTCTCAAGAGAGTTGACTTACAGAGTACAGCAGGGTGAAATCCAGCGGAAAGAAGCCACACGCGCTGAAGTGCACTCGCCTGTGCAGCAGCTGCAGGGAAAGCGTCTTCAGCTGTAGGAACAGGGAAGAAAATTGTAGTTGTTCCTTGTACCGCTATTGATTCTTAGTTGCATTAATTGTGCATAAAATAATTGTTGTCACTAATGATCTCAGGTGTTCATAAAGCACTCGTAATACAATTAAAAGCGTGTATTTAAAATAAAACTTTATTTTGATTCTTTAAATATATTTATATATATTTTTAATTAAACTTGTTTATACTCGCTACTACAATCTGTTTATTAGCGACTATTTCAGGTAGTGTACTACATTATAGTAGTTTGATTTAAGAAATTATAATATTTCAGAACGACGATAATACAAATTTACTTATAACAAAATTTAACGAATATTAAATCAAACTTCATAAATATCTTCGAATTTTCAACTTCAATGGATTACTAAACTTTCTACAAAGTTGCTACTATTATTTCTCGCCTTATTATCAGTAGTTATTGGATATTGTTATCATTTTAATCATTATCACTTTTTAATTCGGATTAATTTGTATGCAATATAAATGTATGCAATATGACTCCTTTAATGCAAGAATTAAATATCACTGTCCAACATTTTTTATTTTTTTATCAAGCTGCATCTTTTGTAATATACATTCGTTGGCATTTTGTACCGGATCATAATCATTGAATTTGGTCTGTCTGTGCAACAAAATAGTTATATAAAAAATAAAAATAATTAATAGAGAATTAAGAATAAAATATCAAGCTTGATAAAACTAGTCAATGATCTTACCTCTTCGCGCACTTCTGGATCCTTTGTCTCGCACAACACTTTGTGCACCACAGCCCCAGTGCGATTAGCCTAACGGATGAAGAATGAGGTTAGAGACTGCCTAAATAAAATAGACTTTCATAATTTTTTTTTAATTTGTTGCTTCTACATTGACGCAACGCATCTCCAAGCCCCCCTTAAAGGGCGTTGAGCGCTTTGCGCTGGGGAGTAATCCTCCATTATTTTGCGCGGGAGTAATCCTCCATTACCTGTTTAAGTCATTTTACGTCAGGTCGCAGTCACTTGGACCGCCAGGTAGCATCTCCGCGTACGCGCCTCCTGCTACGCGCTCCTGCGTCACTACCCAGCGGCCAGAATTGGGAAGGAATAAGGATAGGGGTAGGGTTTAGGACACTTCACAGGAGTTTGACTAGCCCTTGTGAAGCAGCCAAACTCGTTTTGCAGGAACAAATTTCACATGAGATTCGAGAGAATCGAACCCGGATCTCAGTGGTGAAAGGCTAGCGACTTCGCTATGTGCCACGAGCGAAGCTTTTATAAAAAGAATTTATAAAATTACTAAGCTATCCAAGATGTCAAATATCGCCAGGTCTACCATCTTATGAAAATGTCTTCCGAAGTTGAATATTTCAAGAATTACAATTATCTTTTAAACATTCTATGCTCAAGATTAGAAATGTGCGACCAACTATGTTAAATATGCACAGTCGAAATCAGGCACAGGAAAAATATAGTCATAATTTCTACACTCTTTCCCACACACTATCTACAAAATTTTTCACATACTACTTGCTGATCCAAGGTAAAAGTCGTTTTCATTTCAGATATTCTGGATACTAGCACGGGCGATTCGAGCAGTTTTGTTCAATAATCAGTAATGTTTAGTTTTACTGAAAAAAAAGGCATGGTGATTAGTCAAGAATTACTTTTTTAGAATGTTTTCCCTCCGGAATTCAATACTTAAAGGAGATAGGAAAGAAAATACTGCTTGGCAGTTTGGGAGGAAGGATACTCAAACGCTTTAAAGGTTGCAATATGTAGGAACTACTTTATACTCAATACTATACATGGGAATTAAGTGGAAACCTTCAATCAGAGAATATTCTCTAGTCACACATTCCCCTGTTCCATCGCTTTATTTTCGTTTTTTCTACATTGTAAAAGATCTGTGGGGAAGGTAGTACCTTTATTGACTATTATTGGTGATCAACAAGCTGATGAATATGCATAATTTCCTAACCGGAAGCAACAAGATAAGAATTTGAACTTCCAGCCTAAACAACACATATGACTCGAAATTTTTTTTAAATTCATATTCTAAGTTAGAACAATTTGGTTATATGGTTTAGAGTTCATGAACCTCAATAGAAAAATTTGAAAGCTGCACCCACGCGGAAAGTGCTAAAAACCGATATTGGGAAATTTCTTGAGCCGATCGTTCAATTCATTCGTCAGGTACGATGACATTTCAATCGAGAAGGCACTCTTCCACCCAATATTTTTCTCCCTTATTTATCTTCTGATCTATTTTCTTTCCTCAGTAATTGCTTCTGGTTTATTTCAGAGAACTCTAAAACTATTCATTATAACAGTGAGATTTTTCTCCAAAAGAATCATTGGAGAAGAATTCACAAAAGAATTTTCCCCTTTTCTACCGCGCGAAGACCTAAAACTATCATAGCGGAAATTATACAGATTAAAAGATGAATCAAGCGCCCTGTGTAAAAGACACCACGCTGCTCGCCAGCCAATCAGAGGCCACGGTTTCGATCCTCGATCCCGGCAAGATGACAAAAGTTTGCTTGATATGATGAATTCAGTGAGCTTGTGTTGACTGCTACAAACTAATTCTTAGGGTGAATACATTGGATAATAGACCTTTGCTCTTAAGTAAGTATAATAATAATAATAATAATAATAATAATAATAATAATAATAATAAAGATGAAGCGTTTATTCAGTAAAACCGTTTATTTTGATGCTTGAGCAACCTTATATGTAACCGTCACCTAACATCTTTAGTTGCGAGGGGATAATAATAATATAATAATATTATTATAATATATAACATTATTATAATATATATAATAATATTATAGTGTATATAATAATATTATTATAATATAAAATAATAAGGGGATATTAATAATATAATAAATTAATACTATGATGAGTACTATTGACTTACCTCCTTTGTGCACGTATCTGCTAATATTATCATCATCGATAACAGCAATAAATTTAAAATGCCACCAAATAGAAAAGAGAGGGATGAAAAAATTCAGTGGAAGCAACTGTTGGCAAGATTAATTAGAACACAAATACATGTTGTTATGTCCGTGAAGGTGGAAGCTGTGACTTTCAGATCAGGTGGTCCAAAAAATGCATTTATATCTTCCGTGATTTCTAATTGTGAACTCGACGACCGTAAGAGAAAGTATTTCGATGCATTCACGCGGTTCATTTTGTGCATGCCACTCAAAAGACAGTTACTAGTGAAGAATATGCAAAGAGCTTTTGTAACAAACGCTACAAAATCAGATAAACAAATGTACACGTGTGTACTAAGTCAATTAGGCGGTTAATTACAAAAATGACTACGTTTTGTGCAAGGAAGAATCTAAAGGTAAAGCGGGAATGGGTAATTATAATGTTTTTAAAAAGAGGAAATGTATGGAATAGAAATATAAACAACGCTAGAGCAAAATGTTTTCTCCTGGTTAATTCCTGTCTGAATAACTCTTCTAGAGAAGATACTCTGTAATAATTGCATGAAAATATTATTTCGTGTGAGAACATGAACGAAACATCCAAAACGAGCTATTAAATTTCCAACCCGCGTACATTCGACAAGTGAAAACCTCGAGTTCTTTGGAGTGATTCTTGGGAACTGGGCGTTGAACGAAGAATCCTGAAGAAGCAATTTCATGAAGAGTAGTGCGTAAGAGTACACCAAAGCAGGACGAGAAATGACGTATGAATTGTCAGCGGCGTCCACCAATGAGAATGTTGCTAATCCAAAAATCCGTTTAATGAATAATTGAAATCGTATTATCCCCCACAGTGAATGTTTCACACGTCCACAATGCTGCTCGAATGAAGTTTGCAACAGCCTTCAGTTTTATAGATGAATGTGACGTGTGACCTCCTGCTATCTGCCTACCCTGCCTCGAAATTTCAAGGCGCAGCAAATGAACGATGGAATGACGAATTGGTGAGGAATTGGCACCTTGTTTTCGTCTGTTATTGTGAGCAGATAAAAGTTCCAAATGTCTCACGAATGAGTTTGATGTTTCCAGTTTTCAATCCTCACCTTTACCTTGAAACTTGTCAACTTTAAGTTTCATACTTAAGTACTTGTGATGGTAAGAGGAGAAACCACGTATTTCTTTAAATAATTCGTTTCTCCTTTTTCGGCATTACATTACCTTACGAAGTTGTAAATATTCATGGTAACATAATTACAGTCATATATTATAATTCTATAGAAACAATTACGCAGTAGAGAATATTTTACTTGGAATTTTAATTTGTGAATAGATTTTAATTATTCACTAGTACAACCGAATCCCGTATTTATCATTATTTAGTTGTTTTGATAAATAATGCTATGTTCTGTAATGTTAATTCTTAAATTTGTCTTCTATGTTGAAGGAATAGAACACGAGTATTCTGTATGTCTGTGAAAGGGGATTAAATTAAAGTTGAAAAAGTTGGGCCTGACAAGACCATTTTCCTTGATCACAGGATGTCGTCGCCTCGGGGATCCCCAAATTCAAATTATTGACTAGACATTCGATTAATTGAAAACAATTTTACTGGTTGTACTTAGAAGGAAAATGTAATGCCACGAAAAGTTGGTACAGGCATTTATGCAGGCATTTATGCCAGCAAGGAGGGTAGTATTATTCAACGCCACAATATTCTGTATTTGAACGTGCAAATAAAATTACGAAGTAAACTGTTATCATATTGAAAAAAAGCGAAATGATTAAAGTTAACCTCTTGTCGCTTCGTAAGACATACTGTAACATTTCGTCGTATCAAGAACAGCACGGAGAATTGATTCAAGCAAATTAACTCAATTGAATAAAAAAAGGACACATTTTAACAAGAAACCTAAATTATAATAAGTTAAATTGTAATTTGCATCATAATCAAATGGACACAAAACATTATATCATTATGATTTAATATAGTAAAAATTTTGAACAATCTGTGACGTGTGGAAGACATTGATATATTGTGATATTAAATTGACATAAAATATTACATCAATAATTTATGAAAATCGACGGTTTAATTTTTGCAAGTAAAAAATTTAGTTAAAATGAACCCATTCGTTTTCTGCAATATTTTAAAATCACATGCGATATTTTTTCCTTACAGCGATGTAGTGGTGCTATAGAAAAGCACAAACTTTCTCGCACTCGTTATTTTTCTAATATATCTTGTCTCCAAAAGCTGTCCGTTTTTGCTCCTTCCCTCTTCCCAGTTTGCCAT
The DNA here is from genome assembly GCA_011170035.1 of Teleogryllus occipitalis. Lineage (NCBI taxonomy): Eukaryota > Metazoa > Arthropoda > Insecta > Orthoptera > Gryllidae > Teleogryllus > Teleogryllus occipitalis. The sequence continues at coordinate 289,652 of BLKR01001428.1, forward strand.
AAATTTACGCCTAAAATTAATTTGTTCACATCTCAGTTTTCTTGACTCCTAATGGTAGAATTAAAATAACACTTTAAGAATTACATAGAAATATAAAATGTATTTCTACGCAAAACTTTATTTAAACATTAGGAGTATTTTATCATAAAATGTCATTTAAACGCTTCCGAGAAAGCTCAGTTTTGATTTCATTTTCACAGAAAATTTCCGCGTTTTCCGTAGACTTTGAGTAAAATATTTTGAAGCACTTATACTCCCAAAACAAATAATGTATACATTTTTTTTTTTGAAAAATCAAAGCTATACATAAACATGGCAATTACATCACGCATTTAGTTCTATCCAAACACGAAGATCCAAGACAAAATTTGGCATCGTTTTTCATAAAAAGACGTTTCAGCATATCCGAAAATATGCATTTTTAATTTTTTTTTTTTCAAAAAATGGAGTTTTCGAGAAACTTCATACTTAGCTTACTTTCTGTGCTAAGAGTAAAGGTCTTTAAATTGTTTTATTCACCTGCTTTTACCTCTTTCTACATTCGGATAGAATGCGTAATAGGTCAAAAGAAAGAGAAAAATTTATGTAATGCTCCGGAAAACAGATATGAAGACTTTAACCAATATACACGTTTTATTGTCACCTGATACCGCAAAAGTGTAATCTTCAAAACTATCCGTCTTTCCATCAGTCCGTTTGTCTGTCATTCCGAATGTTCGGCTATTTCTCCGTCCATCCATCTGCCGCCTGTCATTCCGCCCGTGCGACCATCTGCCCGTCGGTCTGCCCCTCCGCCCGCCCGTCCGTCCGCCCGCCCGTCCGTCCGTCCGCCCGTCCGCCCGTCCGCCCGTCCGCCCGTCCGCCCGTCCGCCCGTCCGCCCGTCCGCCCGTCCGCCCGTCCGCCC